>JAOBSW010000772.1:0-68367 GCA_026214975.1 Gentiana macrophylla | reverse complement strand
TTTGTGCATAAAACTCCTTTAAATCAAATTCTTTCCCATTATCGAGACCTAATTATTTGATCTTTGCGTTGAAAATGGACAATAACATATTCACAAAATTTACGATTAAAGTTTGCACCTCTGCTTTGATTTCAAAAGAAAGGTCAAGGTAAATCTAGAAAAATCATCAATTACATTGAAAGTACTATGACCATATATGGTAGATGCCTTATGGATGGACCCTAAATGTCCATATGGACTAACTCAAACAAGCAATGAGAGCTGGATTCTCTCAAGAAATGACCTCATTTTTAAGCAGCAATAGGAAACATGTGACAAACACGCTTTATTACAATGTGTGTAATTATCAACCCTGTAATAGGAAGTTTCTCAAAGATACCTCAGACAAGTGCCTTAACCCAAAATGCCACAACATGTCAACATGGATTATACATTGTAGAATTACAAGACTTATTACAGACTTGTATGGATTAACGCACCAATTCCATCACTCTTCATGTCTTTGATGACACAAGAACCATTATCAAATTTCCACAGACCTGCTGTTATTCTTAGTCAGGCATCTTCACGATATCAAATTAAAAGGTAAATGTTGGCTGCATGACATACATTTTACAAAATTAACCCATCATTTTAATTCTGATCACCACAACCTCATTTACCATTTGGTAATCTTACTTTAACCACTTTTAAGCGACTTATATTCATGCATGTTGCCCCTTAATCTATTACCCAACAAATTGTGGAGACATTAGATATACCAGCAACCTAAATGAGAAGGGCTAAAAGCAAGCTACATCAATGATGTCGTCCAGTTCACACATGAAGTGACTTTTAGTGTAAATGATTTGCCACTGACTATGCCGGATCAACTTGAGAATCTCTTGATATTGCTCATTTGTGAATCTGCAGTGTAATCGATGTGCCACTGACTCATTCTTCCACTCACTTGACAAAGCTCTTTTGTACCACTTGTACCTTCCATAAGATTCACCTTTTTTTGACTTGAAATGCTGGGGAAAACCGTGTTTCTTATAGTATGTCTTAGATGTGTGTCCATGAAATCCACGGTGTGTGCATTGTGCCTTAACCCATATGACCGTTACACTTGCAGAACCACTTCCTTTCTACTGTTGTCATTCTTATTTCCAAATGATTTCTCTTGCATCCTATTTTCAAATACCGCGTAGGTGCATTACTATTTGCTTTGCATGAGCCAGTTGTCTTTCTAACTTGATTGCCATGCTAAATGCAACTTTGATTTGAGGCATGGGTGTTTATCATCGTGGCGGTTGCTTACTTGTGAGCACTCCTCATTTAATTCTTTCACTAATCTTATGAGCGTGCTCGATCTCAAAGTAATCAACAAAAACCTTGATAATCGCGCTTCTGATTTGCATCCCGGTGCACCTGAACACTCAAAATCGGCCTCAATTGGTGGATATCGTCCCGTATCACCTTCGTTTTAAGTGAAATACTCATCACGGTTGAATTTACGTACCTCCGTTATTCAATTCTTCCACTGAGATCGGAGGTAGGTTAATCAAGATTAGAGTAAATCGATCATTTAAATCCTCACAACCTCTTTGAGGCGGTGTTAATGACGAGAGGATCTTTGCGAGCAATGGTCGCGTATGCGGTTCGAAATCCACGAGGCCACGCATGGTATTACAACGATTCCAAGCATCGGAGTTCTATCTTATTCATCCTGCCTCGGAATCGTTCTATCGATGAAACACCTTTATTATTCTTCTTGATAAGCGCCATTGGCATAGATCTGCTCCATGCATGGTAGTCATTTCTTTCAGTTAGGACAATCTAGGGCTTACCTTGAAGTTTCATTGGATGGATATAGAAAGGGCTCAAGATGAGAATAGCCTCCGATTTACCATTGAAACACTTTCAAAATATGAAGCGTTGAATTAACGCTCCGATACTGTGAAGAATTTATGAAATGGAATTGAAAATAAGGAAAAGCTGAAATTGAGGTTTTCTGGATGGAAGCAGGGAGAAGGTGCAGAAGACCCTCCTCTTTTCTTTTATTTCTCTTATTTTCTTACTATACGCAAAGGAGAGAAAGAAAACATACTTTCCCAAAAATACAAATACATGGTCAAATACAAAAATACAGTCAAATACAAAATAAAAAGATGGAAGCGATGATAGAGGCAATGAATTTAATACTGACGGGTGTGCCATAATCAAATATATAAGCCCCGTTTTGATGAGTGCCGATTGATGTTTGCGATGTAATTTTCACGCCGAAATTGGGATGATAGATAAAGTAATGTCACCCGTTGAAAGGGCAAAAAAAAAAAAAAAAGTACATCTATCATTACATCTATCATTACTCAAAACAAAACAAAATTACAAAGTCAATATGCAGTGTCACCTTCCTAAAATGACATCAACTCCTCTAATTCCTCTTCCTTGGCCCCACCTCCAATATTTTTTACATCTAGTATTTAATGTCACAGCTATTAATTTATTGATGATGTTACATGAGAAATTGCTACTCTAATATGATGTGTAAATGAAATCACTTCTTTAAATGAACGTCACATCATTAATGTCTCACTGCTTATATCCGGTTATGATATTCGTTGTCACACAGTAGCGACAGAGTTTTTAGATGTGGTAATAGGAAAGCGATAAAAATTTAAAAGACAAATAAAAAATTAAAGCGAGGTGGTGAAAGCAGAGATCATCTACAATATATTAGTAGATTTTCTTTCGTATTGAGGGGATGCAAGTGTGTCATGGCAGTATGTGAGGTGGTAGCATTTAGTTGTGTCGAGTGATTGTGTCGGCAGGCGTCACTTGCTGAAATCACGAGGCACTGAGGCCAAAAAAATTAGAGCCGCCAGCCTATGAAAAAAAATATATTATGCATTAGTTTTGAGGTTTCTTATGTTGATGAGTATTATAAATAATGCAGGAGTTTGATTGGATTTTCTTTCATTAAATTGGCCATATAAATTTATCTTTCCTAGGTTTTTAGGCAGATTAAACATAAAAATGAGCCTAAATACAACATATTACGTGAAGCAGGGCTAAAATTATCTGGGTTTAGTGGGGACGCTATTCTTTGCATGACCTTGTTAGCTGCCTTGAGGGGCTGTACGTAATGTCGGTAGCATTACTCTATTACGATAAAACCGATTAAAAATATTAGTGATAAGAGTCGACATCTGCGAATCGCGTTTATCAGGATGATCTGGAATAGTCAAACCAATTAGTCAACCGATATCGGAGGAGCTAATTCCTGCGTAAAAGTCACGCCTTCCATAGCATGCATGTATTGACATTTACTCAGGAGTAAAAGTCGAACACTACTGACGATTCAGCATGCTATGTCTAGATTGAATTCCGGAATAATGGGGCCAAATTAGTCCCAGATATAGGGGTTTTAAGCAAATAAATATGTGATAAAAATTATTGCAACATGACATTTCATTTTTAATTAATAAGCAAATCACGGGTATTCTAATATGATTTATATTATGGGACCAAAAAAGCGTTAAAGCGTCATACATTTGAGACGAGCGAGCGAGCATAATAAAGATTTGACTTTTTCTTGCGAAGCGATTATCGAATTTTGCGGTGTGTTTGAAGAATTTGGTGTGAGGGTAAAGCCACTGGACAACATTCAGCGAGCCATGGACATTTACCGACGGGTGGTTATGATTCCACTACTATTGTAGGAACAACGGCACCGGGAGGTGCTCTTCTTGGTTGAACAAAGGTTGTCTGTCGAAACTTCGACAATCGAACCCTACCTGGTTTGGCCATCATATTTTACTTAGCCATGCCGCCGCGGTTCAAGTGTATTCACTAAATACAAGGTAATTAAGTTGACACATTATTTTATGTTTTGAACCCAAATTAATTAGATTTATAAAATTGAATATAAAAATCTATATTGGAAATAGAAAGAAAAAATAACAAATTTATGATCAATACGTTATTAAAAATCCTGGAAGCTTGCGCGACCGGTAGATTATCTCAATCAAACTTGTGAACTACAAGAATTTTCGCTTAGAATCATCACAAATTTTTGATAGTTCTGAATCAATTAAAATCATGCAATTTTTGTTTTTTTTTTTTCTTGTGTTTTGTAAAAACCATCTCAAAAGGGAAAATAGGAATAGTGCTAGCAACCAATTGGTTTGTACCATATTCAAATGAGAAGGCAGATATTGAAGCTGCCCAACATTACACTGGACTTCTTCTATGGATGGTAATTAACACATTTATTCAATTAAAGCTATTTATTATGCAAATCATATTAATATTGTAACAACCCTCTTGAAAACTATATTGTCATAACATTGTGTCAATACTTTTCTTGATGAACACTATTTAATGTAAAAAACATTTATTAATGAATTTGTCACATCCTAAACAATGAGTTACAAATATGTAATTAATAATAATATTCGTGATATGAAAGTATCATTTATCTGAGTTACGAAGATGCAATTAAGTCAAATCGAGTTGATACTCTTTAATCAATAATCGAATTCACTTACCACCTAATTTAAGCTCTTACAATTGATTTGATTTGCTACGTACACGGGTTTCAGGAACCACTCACTTACGGAGATTACCCAAAAAATTGCGTGTCACCTTAAGAAACCGGTTACGAGATTCACTTGCAACCAATCAAATGCCATAAAGGGCTCCATTGATTTCCTTGGAGTGAATTATTACACAGCCAATTTTGCTTCTCCAATCATGTCATCTAACAACAACATTAACATCAGCTATTCAACAGACCTAGGAGTAAATCTCACATGTAAGTGTACAGAAAAATATACCAAAAAATAAAAAAGTTTTGCTTAAGTTACTTATGTATTATTGTTATATTGTTGATTATTGAGATATATATATTGTTTTGTCACAGCTATAAGGAATGGAAACCCATCAGAGCTCCGGTAAGGCTTCTTAATTTACTTTCTTATATGAAAAACTTCAAGATATACTCCATCCATACCATAATATAAGGTTTTTGGTGCATTCATTATGATTAGGAAAACATAATAAATGACTTACTTATTAATATTCCAATACAAAATATTGTATTATTTTGGAGGTATTAATAATATTACGTTGTTTAGTGTGAAAATGAAAGCGAGGCATTTAATATTGTATTATTTTGTCGGAAGACATATTTTTGTGACCTAAAAGCCAAAAAAAAACGGGTTGAGATCAACATCTGAATTTGAGTGTCTAATTTGATTAATACAAGTAAAAGCTACGTAGTTTTATGTGTATCTTATTTTTTGGAAGAAATGAAAAACAAAAAAATCCAAGAAAAAGATCTGCGTGAAGCTACATAGTTTTATTTAGAAACAGCGAAATTAGCTATTTAATGACATGTGATCCCAACCCAAAAATAACCCTATATTACGAGAGATTTTATGAGTGCAGCCAGGTTGTAGGAAGGTTATATCAGTAAGCATCACATTAGAGCTCTTATTTTTACTTTCTTTCATGTACACTTTTATCGTGTGTGAGAGGATAGAAATGAGTGGTTGTAATGTATCTTGAAACAATATAACGTTTCTATAAATCGGTTGTATTTAAAATTTCACCTATATTACAGGACGGAGGAGTAGTTTTTAACGGTCATAACATAAGAAAAAAAATATAAAAATAATAAAAACCAATACAGTAAATTTACGTGGTCTCTTAAACGGATTTAAATCCACCCAACATGCAAAAGATTACAATGTCACTATATTGAAGAATAAAAATTAGGGAGAATGAAGCGGGGCCAAAAAATTAATAAATTGAGTGCGGATGAATGAAAATGCGTTTTAAACGTGATTATAAAGACCAAAAATCATAATAATTCTTTAAAATTATTCTTGGCGTATTAATGTTCTTTGTGTTTATGTGATTGTTCTTATATTTACTTAATTCCACGTTTATTCTTCATATTTGTAAGCTTACATAATTATTCTTTTGTCACGATTAAATTACGATGTCTTTATCTCGATTTTTGATAATTTTGTCCTTACGGACAAAAATCTATAAAAATTAAAAAACTTTCCTAATACCCAAATAACAATAGCTCAAACATTGAAACAATCGAGTTTATCTTAAATAATAACAACAGCTTAAAAGCCTTACCTATAAGAGAACAGAATGCTAACTCCAAACTAAATTAATTAGCGATATAACATTAAGTCCCACCTCCTCATGAAGTTCTTATGCAGAGTTTTAATTATAAATTATTTACTTTCTACCTTGAATTTAATGTAAATAATTCCGAACTTATAATTATAAAAATCTTTTTATTTGCAGACAGGGGCAAGAGGATTTTATTCATATCCAAAGGCCTGGAGGAACTTCTTATCTATACAAGGAACAAATATAAAAATCCAGTCATTTATATTACTGAAAATGGTAAAAACAAAGATTTGTATTAATCAACTCAACTTTTTCAAAAGAACTTTAATTTCAGCACACCTTAGGCCTCCTTAACATATAAATATAAATATATAGTTAACATTATGTATTGCCAATATTTGATTATGCATGGATTAATATGTATAATAATTAATTAACATTTTATAGGAGTTGCTGATTCAATATATGCAAACAGCAAATGAAGGCACAAATGATCCACAAAGGATACAATACTACAGCTCCCATTTATTGGCTCTAAAGACAGCCATTGAGTGAGTCCATTTACTTTTTAATGAATATAATACAATTATATTATACTTTTGTTAATAATTATAATTGCAATTTAATTTATTTGACGTGCATGCAGAAATGGTGTAAAAGTTAAAGGTTATTTTGCATGGAGTTTATTAGACACATTTGAATGGAATTCAGGCAAAACATTAAGGTTTGGTCTGAATTATGTGGATTACAAAAATGGGCTTAAAAGATATCCCAAGAGATCAGCTATTTGGTTAAAGCAATTTCTCAAGTAATTAAACACTTTTAACCTACTTTCATTATTTATTTATATTACATTATTAGCTTCAAACTATTTAATTTTTCTTTCATTAATCTTGTTTTCAGCAAGACCCATCGTACCGGAAGCTCAGCAATCATGATGTGAAAGATTTTATGGTATAATCGTCGTATAAAATATCATATATAATTATAAATTTCTATTATTTTTCACTATATACATCACACTATGTGAAAGAAGTAGGAATTAATGAATATATGTAATGCATGGCGTTTCTTATATTTAACCTATTACAAGCGGTTATAAGATTAAAAAAAAATTGAACAGGGCATCCTGAAATGAGTAAAGGTTCGATACACAACAGTTAGAAGTTCTCTTAGGCGTTTTATCAAACACTTTCAAACCAAAGCGGTTGGAAGTGGTAGTAATGTAATAGAGTTAGTTATAAGCTGCTTTCTATGTACTTAGGCTAGGCTATACACCTATATATACTAGTAGAAACATCCATGTAACTTTAACTTTTCAGAATCAATAAAATTGCGAGTTTAATTTCTGTTTTCCCATTTTCCCGCCTTTGTTCTTTTTCAAAATCTGTTCTTGAGTTCTTCATGTTCTTGTATGAAGAAGCGTGATCGAGTTACTTCAATTTCTTCACATCCCGACAAGAACAAATCCAAGTCCTTTTCAAGAACACTAGGCCCCAAAAAATTACGGTGGAAAGTTTTGTATATGTAATACATTTGTCCAAAAGAAAAAGAAAAATTGGAATTATGATCATCCAACATACTTTTTAAGAGAGGGAATCAGTGTTGTGGATCGTCTTGCATTGGAAGGGCGTAATTTGATTCTAATTTTAGTTTGTTACATGACTCTGGATTATATTAGTAGCCTTTTGTTGGATGACAATAGAGGTTTTGTTGAATAGATTATACCCAAAAAAGAGAGATATGTTGTTGAGATATTATCACATCACATCATAACTCTACAATCGTGCTCAATGTATCGTATTTACGTATATATAAAAATACCCAATGGAATTTAGTGGTTGTTGATGTGTTATCGCGATATTCCACCTCAGTGGATGATCAAGAAACATTGCATTGGTTTTGTGTGCTTGAAGTAATCAAGATATTAATTTCCTAACATAGATAGAGAGATGCCCATCAGCGGACTTGCATTCATTGGGGCAACGGCTCAATCCTCATCATTGTAGCCAATTCCATAAGTAGTAAGACAAGATTATTGAATTAGAGAAAGACCAGCACGCATCCCCGTAGCGTAGCCTTAGAGTTGACTTTTCACTGAGAAAATGTTTATACACATCCTTATTTGATGTTAATTATATATGGTAAAGTCCATTTAACCGTTGTTTCTTGAACATCATTCGAGGAATGCATGATTTCCGATGCCTTGATTGCAGAATAACTAATATCCAGACGAGTGAGACATAATTATAAATTGTAGAACCTCCAATAATGGTGATGTCTTGGATGCTTATATAATAACTAATTTCCACGCATGAGTGAAAGATAATTATTGTAGAACCAATACAACACTAGTATGATGCAAAAATTATTTACCCTAGCCTACGTATTACTAACCTTGGTGATCAATGAAGTTGAGGCATATACACAGGCGTGCCGCCACCTAGCCGCCGTCCAACCCCTAATAAAATTTAGTTATAAATAGTAAGGAATTTTCTTATAAACACATTTGTATGTGAAATTGACTAATTAAATTATATATACTAACATATTGTTTTATGTTTTGAGCAATAATTTTACCTCAAAGAAAGAAACAAAAAAGAGCAATAATTAACCGTATGAAATTGAATATACACTCTTATCTCTATCCTATTGACTTTAGTAAGTAGATCACAAAGATACGGATTTGAGTACAATCCAATTTTTTATATCCAAGCTGAGGTATATAAAACTCTGCCACACATTCAACACTTCATGTGAATTCAAAATTATAGTTGAATAAATTAGAGACATGTGAGGTGTCTAACAGACACTTAATTTGAACACCAATTGATTGTGTATATATATATATATATATATATATATATATATATATATATATATATATATATGGGAAGTGGTTTAAAAGGACAAAAGAGGGTGAAAATAATAATCGAAACAATGGAAATATAAATTGGATGATAAGGATAAATCATTATTCATATAGCACTCAAAATCATGATTTTCTTTGCGATTGGGCCGCGACTAAATATAATATTTCTTATCACGTTGGAATAAAAATATATCATTTTTAAGAAAAATATATATTAAAATCGTAAATTTATATATTTTACATGTTTAATTATTCTTTTTGTGATAAGCACTTATTTTTAAACGAAACAATTGAGTATATTATATATTGGCATATGCACATTTATATATAAACAGTCTGTATATACATATACAGTTGACTCTTCACTCATAATTGTGCACTCTCCGGGTGGATCCAGAATTTTAGTTTACGGTGGGTTAAAGACTATATTCATATTATCGGATTGAGTTGGATTAAGATAATTTGATGATTTAATTAGACTATACAAATTTTTTAGCGCTTTTTTTTTTTTTTTTTGCCCGAGTCTGCGAATCAGTCCCCATAGCTATGCTATAAGCATACCTCCATCCTGAAATATAATTAGTATTCCCTCCGTTTTTTTTTTCTAATTGTCAATTTTCAGAATTTGTTTTGTTTTTACTTATCTGTCATTTTACATCACCAATCTAATATTTATTATTTTTCACCTTTACCCCTAAATTTAATTATTATCTTATACAAACAAGTTTTCATCTCCGATAAAAGACATTCCCAATTCTAAAACTTGAAAAGTCAATTTATCTCACTATTATCCATGTATATATACACAATCCCAAATACTACTCCAATTAATAAAAGATAATCAATATTTATTGGGTGTATATATTAAGAAAATTAAAAGACAACTTAGTCACCTTAAAAAAAAAATATCTTAATCATTTTATACTATATTTTACACGTATTATTTACTTTCGTAATCTGTGTGACTCTTCTCTATGCGACAGTTAAAACGGAGGGAGTATTTGTTTTTTTATTTAATTTAATTTTATCCCATTATATAAGTTTTTTAGAATACCAATGTAACATTATTACGTTTTTCTACTTTTTATCTTTAATTTATCATCAATTCATTAATTTTCACTACTTAACAATTATTACGTCAATAATAATAATCAAAAGGTAATTTAAACTTTTATCATCAAAAATTTATGACATTCTTTCATTTTATTAAAGTGGGTATATATATATATATATATATATATATATATATATATATATATATATATATAGTCAATTAATCTTAAAATATAAGTCATTTTAAATTTTTTCATGATTAGAAAAATTGTTTATCATAAATTAGGAAGAGTAACTTTTATTTTGACAAAAAAGGAAAAGATGTACGGTAATTTATATAGGCTTTATTGTTAAAAAGGATAAAATAAGAGTGAAAATGTGTAAAAGAGACGTTGGAATTTTTATTAGGTGAAAAAAGATAAACAAAACAGTGGAATAGTGGATTAAGCAGTAAAAGTAATCTGACCAAGCGATTGTATTTTGAATATGACAAAATAAATTGTTAACTGTCGTGATTTTTTAAATGTCATCGTAATCCTATTTTTCATTTTTTATCCTTTATTACCACTCCCCTATATATATTGAGAAGGGGCGGGTATTTTTGTTTGGCAAGTAACCTATATCTCAAGGCGTAATTCACTCATAAAATAATGGGAATTATGCTGGAAAAATTCTTCTTTTTAACACCCCCTTGCCCCTCCTCGAAAAGACGACTTTCTTGGAATAATTGATGAAATAAACAACTAAAAATTATTTTTCTTCAGATCTAATCGCAATCCGTATATATAAACAAAACAACGTGTAGAAGAGTTGACATAACGTGTGAGAAAAACTAACAGTTTTTTTGTTTATTTGTTTTTTCAATAAGATAAACTAATAGTTAATGAGTATATATATCCCCTAAAAATGAGTAATATATATATTATCGCAATGAATTCAGACATATGATTTGAAGTGTCATGGCCGATGTAATAACGAAAACCCCATGGTGATGTGATACTTATTTATGCGCGAGTCTCACTATCAAATCAAACACTATAAATGAAGCAACCTCAAACTAAATCATCCATAAACAAATCAAGTCACAGCAGCAACGCCTTGATCTCACATCAATGAAAATCGAAACCATTTTCCTAAGGTCTCAAGAAGCGCAATCGCCGGTTTGCTTCCAATCTTCCCATTCTAGCTTCTTAAGGCAATCGACATTCAAGCCAAAAAAAGACAACCTACGAATCTCTCTGAAGATCAATTCCGGATTAATGACAAGCGAATTAAAAATGACTTTATTTCTCTGATTCCAAATAACCCAGGCGATGACACCAACTATTGCGACAGCGAGCGGGAGTTCAAAGGCGATGGAGACGGACCGGCGTAAAAGATGCATAAATCACTAAAGTAGAATGCATATAACCCAACTATCTTACACCAACTTAAAACATGCGACCAAATCAAAAAATGAAACATCATGGCGAACAAAAGATGATTAGCAGATTCTTCAAATTTGTAGCACAGCGGACAAAGAGAGTCATGAATATCAATACGCGACAAATGTGATTGGTTTTGTTGGAATTACATTGAGACTTGTTTGCGAATGATGGCAGCGATAGGATTATTCGACACTATCATTGAAATGCGCTACATCGACCAACGGCGTGCATATATGTGCATATATTTCCTACGTCCCAAAATGTAAATCCATTTGAAGTTTTAGCGCAGATTAAGAGAGTTGATTAAATTGGTTATGTGTCATTATTAAAAAATCTAAAATGACATTTATTTGTCATTAATGTAAATTAGTAAAAAGTTGATGGGTAAATAATAAATGAGGAGAAAAATGAAAAAAATGTAATAAATCTTGGTGGTTATCTAAATGGATTTGCGTTATGGAAGCGAATTAAAAAAACTAAATGGACTTATATTTTAGGGACGAAGATAGTATATTTTATCATCCTCTTGCATTAAAAATTATGTACATAAGTACTATAAGTATAACTAACTAGTAGCACAAAGAAATGTCATAACTTGAATTGTGTGAAAAATGGAAGCAAAAGGGCCTCTTTTCTTTAGCTTTTTCATACTTATTATAAACATCATTTTTCTTAATGGGGTTCTATCTACACAAGCTACTATTCATAATGTATCAAAACCCTTGCGACGTAGCAGTTTCCCTAAAAAATTTATTTTTGGAGCAGGCTCCGCATCTTATCAGGTTATTATTATTTAATTCTTCTCATTATTGTAGGGTTTTTTTTACAAAAAACCTTTCTCAAAGTTTTAGGGTTCTTTTATGGATTATGCACCGTAGCGGATGCAATGTATATCCACGGAGGCATGTACGTGATTTGGTGGATTTTGAAAATTTATTTATATTAAAATGATATATTATGGTGTAAATATATATATATATATATATATATATATATATATATATATATATATATATATATATATATATATATATATATATATATATATAAAATCATCAAAACTATATCAATATAAATAAATTTCTAAAAATCCATTGAAAACACGTCCCTCTAATGGATATACAACTAGAAATTTACGGTTATAATGCATGTTATTTGTTATAACAATGCTACAACCGTTTGTAGTATATAAAACTTAATTATGTTCATATATACCACTGTGGATCTTCAAATATTTATTTTTATACTTTTTTTGTATCGTATTTTTGGATCTGCTACTGAATACAGCGGGCGTTATATTCTTTGAAATTTTGTTTTGAATTTGAAGTATGAAGGAGCTGTAAAAGAAGATGGTAGAGGCCCAAGCATTTGGGATACATATACTCATTTGATTCCAAGTATGTATCACTACTACCTTCTCCATATGTTTAATGCAAAAAATTTACAGTAAATTGACATCATTTTAATATAGGTCCGCCACAAATTATAATTGTGCTACTATATATATTTTACATTCGGTATTCGATATTCGATATATATATATAAGGTATGTATTTGGGAGAGATGATATGATACAGTATTAACAGAGCATATGGTCATATATGTGTTCAAACATCTCTATCAATGTAGTCTACGTATTTATATTGTTTAAGTGTACAAATTACCCCAGTCTTTCGTAACGATAATTAGTACTACTTTTCGTGACAAACACCAATTTGTCACTAAAATTTGGTGTATCTCATTTCTAGGTAAAATAGCCGATAACAGCACTGGAGATGTTGCTGATGATTTCTATCACCGTTACAAGGTACACATAATTTATGTCAATTAATTGTAATATCCCATATTGAGAAAATAGGAGAAATATCACCATAATGAATTTAGCAACTTTTTGGTTAACCATTTTAGGTTTTTAGGCCTGATTTTTGGAGTGTTCTATGCGGTACCAGAGCCAATGTAACTATGTGTCACAAGCATCGTGAGTGGGGGTGTGAGCTAGAGTCACCACTAGATTCATCTGGTAGGGTTTTCTAGGGATGTACATGAGATATCAAGCCATTTGTCAAATGAAGCTAAAATGTAAATCTGAATGAGAGGCAGTGGAGTTCACATCTACAATCATCTGGTAGGGTTTTTAGGGGCGTTACAGATGGAATTAGAGCTGATCGACTACAATAAGAAACTAAGTGTCATACTATAAATGGGAGGTCACCTCTAGAATCATCTAACAGAGTTCTGACAAGAATGCCCGATCATTAGACTTGATAACTTTCCTTAACCATTTTAGGTCAATCGAGGACGTCGATGGGCCCTAAGTAATTATGGAATTCATAATGATTCAAATAATGTCATTAGGCTCGAATTCTAAAGTGTTACTATAATCAAAATCTATATTGCATCTAAATAGTTTATGCATTTCATTTTACCAAATCTCATTAATTGTACGTATTCTCACAATATTGTGCCTGATTTGAAATGCAGGAGGATGTCAAATTGATGAAATTCATTGGTCTAACTGGCTTTAGATTTTCTATCTCCTGGTCAAGAGTTTTACCACGTATGTATGGCTGTAACACTTGAATCTTATTCCTAGATAATAATTAACTCAGTTGATATTATTAACTCGATAGAATAATGTTTAAGGGCCCTCCATGAACCCCGTATGCATAGTCTAGATCCGTCGTTATTATTGGGGGCCGGCCTTTTAAGGGCACCTCACTAAATCCACAAATTTAGTGGGATCCCTGTAAAAGACCCCTTAAACAGTTTTGATATATACATATCTATATATATAGAGAGAGAGATATACGATTATATGTATATTAATTATTTTAATATATTTACCTTAGATGGAAAGCTGAGCAAAGGAGTAAACAAAGCCGGCATCGCCTTCTACAATAACCTCATTAATAGTCTCTTGGCCAAAGGTTAGATCTCTGCACTTTAATATAAACAACAAGATATAGTGATTGTGACTGTTTTTAGTTTTTATTATTGATATAACATTTTTGTCGTTAAAAAAATTGTAAAATTTCTGAGATATCTGAACATTTAATTTATTTTATAGGTGGAGAAATTACATATAACAAATGTGTCAATAACCACTTCTATATTAATAGGATACCTCAAAGTTAATTAAAAAAATTTCACTCCATTTTTTTTAATTTTTAAATCACCACAGGGATAGTGCCTTTTGTGACACTCTTCCACTGGGATGTACCTCAAGCATTGGAAGATGAATATCTTGGATTTCTGAGCCCTCATATTGTGTAAGTGTGGAGAGAGAATATATATATATATATATATATATATATATATATATATAACATTACAAGGAAAACAAATACGAAAAACTATGTGACATATAAATTAGAGCCCAAGACTTTCTGCTCTATTTACTATATTGGATTATTATCTCTCTAAAAAACCATAAACTCTATTAACTAATATACTAAACACAATTAACTTAAAACTTATAGGAAAGACTATCTGGATTTTGCGGAGCTTTGCTTCAAAGAATTCGGCGATAGAGTAAAACACTGGTCAACGTTCAACGAGCCGTGGACATTTACCACGACAGGTTACGATTCAACTAGCATTGCGGGAACAATGGCACCGGGGAGATGCTCTGCTTGGTTGAACAAAGGTTGCCCTGCTGGCGATTCTTCGACTGAACCCTACTTGGTTGGCCATCATATTCTTCTTAGCCATGCAATTTGCTTCAAAATTATACTGAAAAGAAATACAAGGTGAGCTAGTTAGCTAATTACTATGTCTAGTTAGCTTGTAATTATTCATGGAGACTATGATTGACACACATATACGTGTGTCTTGTTAAAATATCCTACATTGGGAACTCCATATTAAAATATTGACTTCCCTTACCTTATAACCTAGGTTTTGGGAGGAGTCCCCTCCTCTTATATGGGTTTGGGCTAGATTTTCTACATAGTATCAAAGCCACCCATTTATTGTCTGCAGTGTTGGTAACTTTGTTTGCCTTTAGAGTGCCTCTTAATTATATGCATTGTGTGTCATTTGACCTAGACTGTATATAGACTCACACTTGAGGAGACGTATTAAAGTATCCTACATTGTGAACTTGTGATTGTTTCTCACCCACTATATTAAAAGATGAATTTCCCTCACCTCATAACCTAGGTTTTAGGGATGAGACACCTCCTCTTATATGGGTTTGGGCTAGATTTTCTACATGTCTTGTATCGGATATGCATCTGACACCTATATACGCTGGATACTTAGAATACATCTAGCTTGGAAAAAAAATGAAGATTTCAAAAGTTGGATACATGGTTCTTATTTTATGCATATTCATAACTTCAATATATGAAATGAAAAGCTCTTCAAAATGATGAAATAGTACCAAAGATGAAGGTAACTGATCCTTATTTTATTTAGTTTTTTGTCCACAAGGACATATTAATAAATAAATCGGGATTCAAGTACATAGATGATTAATTAGGACAAAATTTAAGTAAACTTACCAAACTACCCTTTTTTCTAATTTAACCTAATTAATTCATATTCACCTAATAGACAAAAAAGCTGCCGCCCTTCTTCCTCCCCCTCGAGATCTTCGCCTCTTCTTCCTCCTCCTTCCATGTTGTAAATCATGCCCCCAAATAGCATTTTCATTTTGAAGAAAAAAATTCACGTGCAGTGGGAGAACTTCGAAGCCTTTGGGGTTGTGGATTAGAGTTTGACAAAATGATTTAGGATTTAAGGCGTGGAGCGAGAGACTTGAAGGGGCGGCTTTTAGAGCTGCATTTCCAGGTGATAAGGAGTCATTGGGTGGCGCATTTCACGAGGCGGCAAAGATGGCGGATAAAATTTTGGGGAAGAGGTGGCGCGACCGTGAGAAGAAACCAGGGAGATGGTATTATTCATAATCAAATAGTAACATGGATGAATATTCTTACTTTGTGAATATTGCATCTGCTTTGTGAATGCTACTTGATGAATGTTACTTTCTGCTTTGTGAATGGTATTTGATGACTCGTGAATTCATGAATGTTCTTGCATCTGGATGAATGTTACTTGGCGATTCATTAATGTTACTTGATGATTGATGATTCATGAATGTTCTTTCATCCGGATGAATATTCTTGTGAATATTCTTGATGATTAATGAATATTCTTGCATCTGGATGAATGTTCTTTGTGGGTTAGAGTTAACAATGGGTATTTTTGTCCAAAAGATTTGTTTTTGTCATTTATAATCTTTGAAAATGGAAAATGTCTTTCAGGCCATTCTGATTAATTCTTGTCGCTTATGGCATTCCATATTTTATTAATATTTACCGTACTCATATCCAATAAAATTTTAAATTCTTAGATATACCTGCGTATCTCGTACGTGAGTAACCTAATATGCGAAAGATGTTATTTCAAAGCAAAAATTTAATATTCTCATTGTGCTTACAAATTATTATTATTATTATTATTATTATTATTATTATTATTATTATTATTATTATTATTATTATCATTTGGTTTTTATGTAGCCACATCAAAAGGGACAGATAGGGATTGTTCTGGTTAGCAATTGGTTTGTTCCATTATCGAATAGGAAAGCTGACATCCAAGCTGCACAGCGTGCCCTAGACTTCTTCTATGGATGGTAAGTTATATATAAAGTTTATAATAATAAAAAGACATAATTAAATAATGTTACACTTCATAAACCTTTTTTTAAGAGTATTTTTTTTAATTTTTTTTTAAGAGTATTAATGAATCTTTTCAACCTAATTATACATTTAAAGAAAATACAATTTTTTTAGGGGTAAAGAAAATACAATTAAATACGATGCTAAAAACATTTTAGAGCAATAGATTGACCCAAATAAATCTCTTCACGCTCCGTTTGGTTTCGGACTGACTGGATCCATTTGGATCCAAGAAAGAGAAAGAATTATAAAATATAGTGAAGTAATGATGATAAAGTTGAAAAGTTGTATTGAAATTTGTGTAGTTAAAGTAATGATTGTTGATTTGAAATATTATATTGAAAAAGTAATGGTTAAATAGTGTAATGAGTGTATAAAGTGATGGATTAATATTATTTTATTTGTTGATGTTGATTGATTGATGAAAAATTTATAATAAAATAATAGAATTAATAAAATAATAATAAATAAGTTAGTGGGGTGAATAAAATATTGGTTTGGGATCCAAATGGATCAACCTAATCAAGAAAACCAAACAAGGGGAGTCATACATAATTAAATCTTTGTACGTACAAAGAGTAATTAAGACATTTAATAAATAGAGCATTAAATAAAAATGTATTTACAGGTTCTTGGATCCATTGACATATGGAGATTATCCAAAAGCAATGAGAAGCACCATTGGAAACCGCCTGCCCCGTTTTACTCCCGACCAATCAAAAGCGGTCAAAGGTTCCCTTGACTTTTTAGGAGTCAACTATTACACTCCTAGCTACACCTCTCCAATCCGTGTTTCTAACACTGTCAACATCAGCTATTCAAGTGACCTTTCTGTCAATCTTACAAGTAAGTACGACTCATATTTACATTCATCTGCATCTCTATGTTGCACCGACAACCGCCACAAGCAGAGACATGGCGGTAACGTCTACTGCATTAGACACCAGCGCTATTACCACAACTTTCAAAATATAGGACACGACACGCTTAGGGGGCAGCGTAGTGTATATATATATATATATATATATATATATATATATATATATAAAAAAACAAAAAATACAAAAATACAAAAAAATATAAAAAAAAATACAAATAGCCGTGTCGAGCGTGTCCCCCGTGTCGGGGCGTGTCCCTCCGTGTCATTTCCGTGTCGCTTGGCGTGTCGCAGCGTGTCGGTTTTAAAATTTAATTTAACATTATTTTAAATCAACGACCACGTGTCAACACCGTGTATTCGCGCGTGTCGGACGCGTGTCGTGTCGGGCGCGTGTCGGATACGGCGCACGTTACCCATATTGGAGTGTCGGTGCAACATAGATCTGCATCACTGCATGGTGTAACTATCGTTGAATTATTATTTCTCATAAAAACTTAAGTCGGTAAACTTAAGTTGGTAGCAGGTAGATAATTAAAATTTTATATATTAAACACGCCCATTTAATTGTGTGCCTATTTTATTTGTAGAGAGGCCAAATACTTGTTTTTTTGTTTTTGTTTGGGTGACTATGCTTGGAGTGCATTTTATATATTCAATACGCCCTCTCAAATTTGGTCCTATTATATTTTTAAAGAGGTCCAACACTTATTTTTTTATATTTTTTGTTTGTTTGTTTGGGTGACTGTGTTTTGAGCGGGTTTGAATCGAAGGCACTCTCCATTTCGATCTACGTTAAATTATCATCTTTCTAAAAAGTTTAAGATTTTGGGTCTTTTGTAGCCCAACACTAGTCTTTTTGTTTGTTTTTGGAAAAACTTTGTTTGGAGCAGGTTTTAACTCATAACCGGACATCTCGCTCTGATACTCTGTTAAATTACCATCTCTCATAAAAACTTAAGATTTTGAGTATTTTGTAGCCAAACACTTGTTTTTTGTTTGTTTTTGGGAAAAAGTGTATTTGAAGCGGGTTTTGAACTCATAACCTTCTGCTATGATGATACTATGTTGAATTACCATTTCTCTCAAAAGTTTAAGCTGATGGGAAGATAGATAATTAATTAAAATTTTATATATTCAACAACTAACTTGACAAATGGAATTACTACGGTTCTGTTTGTTTTGGGTTGGGTTTGGGTTTAGGGTTATATCACTTCACCAATCATTTATTACAATTTTCTCTCACCAATAATTATATTCAACTACAAATATGAAAATATTAAACTATCTCTCACAATTTCATTTTATTTACTTTATTAAATTTTTTATCATTATTTTATTTATTGTACTACTTTATTTCAATTTATCAAACCAATTATTTTTTTTATCAACACAAATTTCAAAAAAATATTTTAACTTTGTAATTATTACTTCTATTATTTTTATCATATTTTATTATCCAGTAGTAAATAAAACCAACCCAAAAACTAAACCAAACTCAAAGCAAACAGAGCCTGCATAACAATTACCCGATAATGGTTGGATCTGGAAAAACTCGAAGGAATCGAGTCGTTAGACCAATCAATGTACGGTTATCACTGCGAGAAGATCCGGACTTCATACATATGCTATATTTCATTACATGTGTCATACTCTATCGCATAGTACACAAGAATGAGAATAAACACAGGAAACGTTCATGTGTGATATCATATATACGTATGATCCGATGACTATTGACCGTATGAGAGATAGCATGCAAGGGCAAGATGCACCATATAAATATATAAATTGTATCCAGTGAGATGTATTGCATCACATCGTTCTTAGTGTCTTTCACATCGTTATAATGCATTACACTTCATATCACGGTTGAGACGTAAAATCTGTCTGACGTTTCTATCACTTCCGCTTTTGCAGCTGAACGGAATGGGAAACCAATTGGCACACCTGTAAGATTAATCTGCATTAATCTTTTACTTATAAAAGCATTTGTGTAAATTAAATTATTAGCACCACAATAATGATTTGTATGAATTAGAAAGTTAATAAATACTTAAAATTTACATGATTTGGTCTATTAATGTCAAAATAATATTTTTATGTGTTACAACAATTAAGAAAATTTACACAATAATCAACAGTTATTTATCTTAAACGTTGCTGATAGATTGGATTCTCGATAATTATTTTTGCAGACTGGAGTGAGTGTATTTTTTGATTATCCAGTGGGCCTGAAAGAACTTCTTGTGTATACAAAGGAGAAGTATAAGAACCCTCTCATTTATATCACTGAAAATGGTAAGTAAAAACGTAGTGGTATATATATATATATATATATATATATATATATATATATAACATACATGTTGCTAATGTGTTATGTCTTCATTCGTGTCGCTGTGCTTAGCGTATCGTGCATTTAATGTATTCGTATATGTATTAAATAACTAACTTTACGCATTAGTTGTTTTTTATTTAAAATTTTAACATTTTTCAGGGATCGGTGATGCGAATAAAAACACTGTGGAGGAAGGTACTAATGATCCACAGAGGATAACATTTTATAAAGGCCATTTTGCTGCCGCAATTGCTGCTATCAAGTAAGACCATACATTCCTTGCTTTCTTTGCATAAACACGCTGTTTTTAAGACAATATGTTCCGGAATATATATATATTTTTGAACAGCAATGATAACGGTACTGACAATTGTCTCCCGGCATATAACTATAATGTTTTTTTTTCTTAAACATATATATATATATATATATTTTTGAACAGCAATGATAAGATTTATTATTAAAAAAAAAAGCAAAAGAAGACAATAAATTACAACACCGGTCAAACACACGCAACCCCAACAAAGCACTCAAATCCCCAATGCTACAGGAACAGATGCCTTTAAACAATAAATTTCCGACCACAACAATAATATATATATATATATATATATATATATATATATATATATATATATATATATATATATATAACTTAGTCAAATTGTAGAGAGACAAAATAGGTTGTTTCAAATGTGTTCGATTTTATAGAGGTCGAAAATAGATATTCGAGTTCTGAAAAATCAAATGTTGAGCTTACATTCGTCCTTTTAAAATTAGAATATCACTGTGTGCCTAGAAAATAGAGTCGTTATATATGGTGGCAAAAACAACTGTCTTTTAGAAAGTTCAGTGGATTATTCGGTTCCTAGCTCGTTGCGCAAGCAAGAGACTTAACAAGGAGATAAAGTTGATTGCTTCCGATGTTGTGCAGGGAGGGTGTCAACATTAAAGGCTTTTTCGCATGGTCATTTTTGGACACATTTGAATGGAATTCAGGCTACACATTAAGGTTTGGTCTCAATTATGTGGATTTTAAGAATGGGCAAAAGAGATACCCCAAGAAATCAGCATTTTGGTTGAAGAAATTCCTCAAGTGAAAAATAAAATATATATATATATATATATATATATATATATATATATATATATATATATATATATATATATATATATATATATATATATATATATATATATTGTTGTTACCTTTATTTTCTTTTCATTTTTCAAATTACTACCTTTATTTGTTACTACTGTGTGATCTTCCATCTTGTTGTGATTGAGCGGAATTTTTTTAATGTAAAGACTGTCTATGAAAAATGAGACAGCATGTTGTAATAAATGTTTCAAAGTGTATTGTGTTTCATGGAGGACAATATAAAGGGGGAAATGTCAGAAAAAAAAAATACTATATTTCTTATGAAATTCAAGACAATTTTACTAATAAAAACACAAAATTAACCTTATAGCAACGGAACAGTATAAAACCACAAAAGCTAGCATGCACATAAGCCGGAAACGATTTCTTACAAAGCCCAGAAGACTCGCCTCAGCAGGACAACGCCTTGGCTCAGCGAGTTACCCGAAACCCGGTTGGCGTCGGTAAGCTTTTCAACATAACAATAGTTCAACAGTGATTCAACAAGTTTCGCATAGAGAAATTACCAGATACAAAAAGTTATGAATTTTAATAACATATTACCACAATTAGCACACAGATTCACAGAATTAGCACTTAGACATCTAGATCAAAATTGAAAACAATCACACGTAATTCACGAAATCATATTGCATGCTAAAAAAGAAAATAAAACTTAATACAATTGACAATGTCAGTTTTGGTGATTTGATCTCTAAACTGAGAAATATCTGGTGGAACTAATCTAATAAGAAGAGAGCCAAATTCAAGCTCGTTTATTGATTTCTTTAGAAGGTCCTAGGCAAATATTCGTTCGGATTCGTATCACGCTATATATATATATATATATATATATATATATATATATATATATATATATATATATATATATATATATCTAATAAGAAGAGAGCCAAATTCAACCACAGGCTGCCACGTCGCTCCTTTCTTCAACCAGATACCCACGTCAAGGGTCTTTTGAGTCGCCACGTGTCCTTTTATGTTTTAATTTTTTTTCCTTGGCTTTTTCCTTATATTAATTTTAGTATATTGAATACGGTACAAATAAGAATTAGGAAAAAAACTGATGAGAAGTTGCTTGGTAATTCAACAGGCATCAAACCCTAAGAAAACGGACGGCCAGAATGGAAACCAGATCGACCTCCCTACGGCGTCAATCATCTAAGGTTGATAGGGTTGGGCTAAATCGGCTGATGCAACTCGTTCCATGTTTTATCTGTTCGTTTATTGATGAAATTGTGTGTTATACCCATTGGATAATGTTGTTCGATCCACCATCGTACAAGTTTGAATTTGTTTTATGTTGATTGATGGCGGCTGAAGCTGAAGGGTGGTCAGGTTTCTGAGTTATATCCGGCAGTTCTTCCACACAATGGGTGGCAGTATCCACATAATAATAAGACATATATCTCACTCCTATCCATTCCGCTTATCCACACAATAATGTTTCCATGGTGTATTCTTAACGGAGACTCTGAATCTCTTTCCCCTTTGCTTCATCTTCTACAGGTACTCATATATGTAATCCAAAAAGATCCGTTGCTATGGTTTATTTATCTGGATTGAATTCTGATCTGATTTTCATTCCATAAAAAAATCGCAGCAGGGAAAGAAAGTAGTAGTATATAGAACTGTAGAAGAGAAGAAGAGCGGGACAGGATAACTAGAGGGCTTATGAAGTTTCCACCGAATCGTCGATGCATTAACTGCAACGTACAGTTTGGTAAAATTCTCGATTTTTGTGATGCTTTAGTTTTCTTCTGTTAATTTTGGCTACAGATTTTGTTCGATTCATATTGTTTCGCTGTATTTGATTATTATTAGCCATATCTGTGTTTATTTTTCAAAATTATTTTTTGTTTCATGAAACAGTGCGCTACCGTTTAAGGTAGAATGTAAATTGCTTGTTGATTGATTGAAGGACTTTATTGTTCAAAAAGATGTCTTCTTAGCTAATTCAGTTTTGAAATAGCTGGAATTTGGAGTGTTTTCCTTTTTTCTGCAGTGTTTTTGAATTTTATTTTCTGCTTTTGAGAAAGTATTTAGAATTATTGGTTGTTGCAGGTGCCGCGATATGTGTGTACAAATTTCTGGACTTTTGTATGTACAACATGGACTGGAATTCAGTAAGCTTCTTTTCATTTCTGTAATTGTGGGTTCATTGTAGGTCCATATCACATGGTGATGATTCTCTTTGAGAGCTAACCAAGGTTAGAAATAGATTTAAAAAAAATTGGTAGTTTTAATTAATTATTTTTTTAATGTTTCTGGCAAAACTTTCAGTGTTTTAATTACATTTGAAGATTTTTATCCATTTAGTACACTACTAACTTAATATTCTTCAAAACTTTCAATGGCAAAAATAGGTGTAAGCTTCTGCTAGAACACCCTCCTGATATGATATTTGCATTTGAAATTTCTACTCACTTGTAGCTTGGATTTCCAGAGCCATGTCCAGGTAGGCATAAAACCTGATGCACTATGTACATGCTGTCCTTTTAACCTTGCTGGCTTGATGTATAAATTGCGAAAATTTTGTAGCTGTGTAGGTGCTGCATACTGGTAAATGCAATATGTACGTGTTATGCAATTACTATAATTGGCTTGTTCCCATATGTATGCTTCTGATAAGGGTAAATTGTATGTACCCCAAAATATTGTCAGTCCTTGACATTTTAATACAGGTCATAGATGTAAATTTGAATCTTTCTGGATCACTCTTTTCTCTACATGCCATAGCGTTTTCCGTGAGTGTTTTATTTTCTATCAATAAACAAACTTTCGTATTCGTCACTCTACGTATTATCCTTTTTCCAACTTCACATACGGATCCACCTTTCGTTTTTATTTGAGCTTCTTTATTGGAGATGTCCCTTACACTTGACTTTTTCCTGCGTATTTACTGCAGCATTCATATGGATGTTCTCACCCAGAATTCCTTCTCTTACTCACCGCAGAATATATCCCTGGTTTATGATATTGAAAAGGCCGTAAATGGGAAGGCAATTGTTTGCTTTCTAAAGTATTACGACAAGAAGTACATGGGAAGCAATGTGCGTAACTTTCAACATAGCACTTAGTGCTGCTACACCAGCCAACGAACCGGCGAGCACAAGTCTGAAGGTAAGTGTTGCTGATGCACATGAAGATACTCAACAAACATAGCAGTCAGCTGTTCAGCCCGACTACAAAGAATGTTTTGGGTGAAATCAGTTCTTCGATTGATGGGGATACTTCTGCCAGCCATCCCTCATCAATGAAGAGAAAAGACTAGACTTCAAGGAGAGCTCCCCAAATGCAGCTGCAACTGATTCACCCAACACAGGCAGTCAGGCTATTGATGAAGGTCTCGTCTTGACCTAATCATAACTGGAGGTGTTTGGCACAGCTAAACAACCAAGTAGTAAGATTGTTGTGAAAGTTGAGAAAGACCTAGATGCTGAACATGGCTTTAAAGTTGGAACAGCTCAGATGCTAGGAAGTCCAGTGAAGAAGATTAAGAAGAAAGAAAAAAAATTAATTAAGCTGCCCGGGGAATCTGTGAGTAAAGTTGTTTGGAACCAGTATTTTGTGTTTTCACTTTTGAACATTGTGCAGCTTTTTTAATGTATTAATGAATGAAGGTTAATTTTACCTACATTAATACACTACCAAATTTCACTACTGATGCAGCTTGCTGCTATGCTAAATTGTGTGTATTATGAACAATATTTTGTAGTTCCTACCACATTTAACCCTTTGTAAAATAAAGCTAGCGTTAGCTTATGTTAAAATGTTCATTTCCCCATCTACGCTCTTGTTTAACACACTTTGAATGTATGGAGTTAGCTTCACAATATTTATCCCCGTTGGGCCTGCCGTGCCTTGCACGGTGTTGCCATCCCTAGTATATATATATGGAAAGTTGACATTATATGCCTGAAAAGTAAAGTCTTTTAATAGTATGCCACGTATGTAGTGTTTAAAAAATTTTGCTAATCACCACTTTTCGTGGCATGTGCGTGGAAGTTTTTAGTTAACATTTACATGTTGGAATGATATTTGTATTTATTGTCAAAAAAAATTATGTCTCTTAAAAAAATTAGAATGTTTTTCTTATTTTTGAGAAACAAAGTCATTTTATTTAATTGCATCTGCCAAACAAGCGGCAATAAAGTCAGCCGGGGAACAGCGCCCCAGGAGACCCTATCCTGAATCGCAAAGATGCTCTTGTTAAAGATCTTACCGAGGCATTTTTCCACACGTCGAATAAAAGTAAAGGAAACAAAAATAAAAAGACTACGTCTAGCAAGACAGTCCTGCGCAAGACACCCAAAAACAGTAAAGCCCGCAACAGACCGAGTAAGCCGCTGTAAATTAGAATGTTAAGGCATACTATTCAAAGACATTATATTTCAGGCATATAATGTCAATATATACCCGGCCACCCCAACCCCCTCTGTATAAGAATGGGCAATATAATATATACGATGAGAAGACTTTCTTGGGAATAATTGATGAAATAAACAACTTAGATTTTATTTTCTTGAGATCTGATCGCAATCAAAAAAACAAAGGAACGTGTAAAACAGAGTTGACATAATTAATGTGTTAGAAAACCATACCCTTATCTTTCGTTCATCTTGTTAATACTATAATATTGAAAACAATATACAGTTTTGCATCTATGATCATAAAGATCTATGAATCCCATATCATAATCATTTCTGTAAAAGTATTTTATATATGTTACTCGTTATGACACAACCGTTTGTGATAGTAGTGATTTTCATATCGAAGTACACGCTACATCGACGTGCATATATATTTAATATTTTATCATCCACTTGCAAAAAAAATATGTATATAAGTACTATAAATTGTAGCACAAATTATAGAAATAACTAACTTGAAAGTGTGAAAATGGAAGCAAAAGGGCCTCTTTTCGTTTGCATTTTCATACTTATTATAAACTTCATTTTTCTTAATGGGGTTTTATCGGCACAAGCTAGTATTCATAATGTATCAAAACCCTTGCGTCGCAGCAGTTTTCCTCCAAATTTTGTTTTTGGAGCAGGTTCTGCAGCTTATCAGGTAATTATTTTTTTTTATTAATTATTTATCCGTAAAAGGAATTGTTATTTTACGGATTATACGTACAGGCGCGGATGCATGCGATGTATGTCCATTGTAGGCCGGCACGTGCCTTCGGTGAATTTTCAAGAATTTTTTATTGTATTAAATTAACGTGTTTGTTTTGTTGTTAATATATATCGTTAGTTTCTTTTATCTTTATGATTCGGGATTTACGGATCTGCACTAATGATTAAACGTGTTCTTTGCTTTAAATTTATGTTTTGAATTTTCAGTATGAAGGAGCTGTAAATGAAGATGGTAGAGGTCCAAGCATTTGGGATACATTCAGTCATGAGATTCCAAGTATGTATCATTAATTAACACCTTAATTCTCTATATGTTTAATGCAAAATGTATTGATTGCATGCATGCGTGCCTCGGGATCTTTGGTTATACTATTCGGATCCAGAAATCGGAAACACCGAGGGCATTGGGTACATATATAGAGTTTTTTAGCAGCCAAATCAAATCAAATCAAATCCCTCACACCTCAAATCCCTCACTTTAAAGGAAATTACACATCAAAGGCCCTTTCATATTTCAGATCAAATCCCTCGCACCTGAAGCAGATACTCCTTCCGTTATCGGAAAACAGATGAAAATACCCGGATGCCACTAAAAATAAATAAATCTACTGGCCAGGAGGTCCATATAATATAGTTCTGCAACCGGTAGTAATTGTGTTACGATACATCTTACATTAGGCAATTGAGTTTAAGGTCATGTCAAAACAAATCCAAAACTTTCGAGAGAGGTTTTCGAATATATTGATAATATTTTCATAATGTTGAACTACTATCTCTCCCAAAAGCTTAAGCAGGTGGGAATCCAAGTATTAACATTTTATACATTTAACACGCCCCCTCAAGTGTGGCTTATATCAAGACTATGTCAACTAGATACACAACAAGCTTGAGCCAACTAGGCTCACAAAGACCAACAAAGACCAATTAGGCCAACAACAACAAGGAAACTAAACACTTGCACAATATAAATGGAGGAAAATTACAACAAAGAAGCCCAACACTTGCACAATATGAATGGAGGCAAATAATGTTAGCATCGGGGTTTGAACCCAAGACCTTCCACTCTGATACCATGTTGAACTGTCATCTCTCTCAAAAGATTAAGCTGATGGGGATATAGATAATTAATATTTCATACATTTTAACACATAACACGAAAATTCACGTGTTCAAATCTCTCTAGCTATCGACATTTTCAAGTACGTATTCTGCAGGTAAAATATCAGATCACAGTAACGGAGACAATGCTGATGATTTCTATCATCGTTACAAGGTACACATATATGCCAATAGTGAATTTAGGGCTTTCTTATTGTTAAATAAAAAAAATTATATCATGGAGATCATTTATATATAAGATTAAAATCTATTCTGCATATAATCAGATTATATATTTAATTTCTAAAAATTTTATACATAAAATCATGAAACTAATGTGTTTGATATTTATTGAAATGCAGGAGGATGTTGATTTGATGAAATTCATTGGTCTAAATGGCTTCAGACTTTCTATCTCCTGGTCAAGAGTTTTACCACGTATGTATCATTGTAACACTTGAATCGTATGTGTGTGTGTGAATATTTATTGTATAATAAATATATGTGTTTACCTTTATTTATCTTAGATGGAAAGCTCAGCAAAGGAATAAACAAAGCCGGCATCGCCTTCTACAATAACCTCATCAATAAACTGTTGTCCAAAGGTTCGATATGCACCCTTTAAAATAACTATCAAGATCTTGTAACCGTGAGTGTTTTTATTATATTTAGATTTTTCTACACATAAATAATATGGAAAGATAATATAGGTATAATTGTTTGTAGACTTCTGGATGTAAACTGAAAAATCTCACATCGATAAAGTAATGTCATGTTCACCTTCATATAAGTGTGAGACATAAAGGTCTTGTCAACTCGGGTAAACCCTTTTAGACCAAGCGATGACGGCGGTCTAAGCAGTTGACCGTACATTTATGACTAATTTAGCGCTATCAGGCCCGGAGTCTAGAAGCGTTACAAATGGCATTCAGTGTAATATCCCGATTTTTGAAAAAGGGCAATTCGGTCTTTTTAGCAAAAATCAGAATATTATGTTATTTTAATTAAAGGATTTATGGAGAAAAAGAGAGGGATAAACAAGGGTTTTCTTTTTAAGGAAAATAATTAAAAAAATTAGGTAATAGGGATTATAAAAGGAAGACTAATCCTAATTTTAACCTAGTTGTTATTTGACAAAAAAAGGGAGAGAGGCGCAGGAAGGAAAAAGGGGGCGCAGCTTTTGAGGAAAAAAAGAGAGAAGAAGTTTTCAATCTCGAGGCTAATCCGTTGTTCTTTTCATCAGACGTCTCAAGAGAGAAAGGATCACCGCGAGACGAGGATCGTTTTGATATCAACAATCCCTAGATCAGTTAACGTTTGATTAAGGTAACGTGGTTTTCTTATCGTATGATTAGGGTTTCGTAAAGTGATAGGGCAATTAGCATCATTGTTTTCATGGTTTTAATTCGTTTAAGTCGATGTCGGGTTGAATTTGAGTAGAAAAACGCAGAGCGCAGGAAAACCGTAACGATGTTGAAAAAAAAAAAAAAAAAAAAAATATAATTAGGCTCGGTCGACCGAACCAAGCCTTCCGGTCGACCGAGTGTCATGAAATCTGTATAGATAGATTTTGTGATCAGATCGCTATTTTTCCGATGATCGGACGGTAGGTTTGTGCGGACGGGGGCTATTACAAGATCGTTTTCTTTCCTTTTATGTGTTTCAAGCTTTATAATAGTGTGTTTAATGCATAACCTTACGTGACAAAGCTCGAACTAGCTTACAGTGCGTTTAGTTCCGGCACCACGTGGATTCCCTAAAAGATGAAGTGTGGGACCACCGGAAGCTTCGATTTGCCTTGTGCTTCGATAAGCTAGGGTTTATCGATGTACGTGTAATTGCTAGGGCTTGTCCGTGTCTCAGAGGTCTAAGTACGAGGGTAGGAAGTGTGAGGAGCTTACACGAAAACACTTAGGTGGCTAGTTAAACATCTAATCAAACATATGTGCTAGATTAATAAGCTTAAACATCATGCAATGCTTGGTGAGGCATAGTACAATATCGCGATGTGTTCTCTCGACCAGACAAAGTAGATTGTACCACACGCCGGTCAATCGATTGGCGAGATAAAGCGTCTGGTGCATTCTCGCGGTTATCACACTATCGGGACTCGATATTCCCGGGCTACTTAGAGCGTGTCTCTAAGTAGGTTTGCACCCAGATTGTCTAGTACATCCTATTACTAGCGTAGTGCCCTTGTTATTCATGATGTAACAAACTTGAGCTAAGCTAGATACCTTTGGAACCTCATGTTATGCAATGAACATAATATGATAGTTAGCTAGGGCTAATAACGGAAATGAATTAATAAAAGACGGCGTTGCTTTTATTTCTTTATGAGACCAGAGTTGTAACGATCTTCTACGCGCGTCATCGAGTACTTATGTACTTACCCCGTTACTTTATGTTTGTCTTTCCCTTTCCCAAAGAAGATGAGCAGTTGTTACGGTGATGAGTTCTTTGACGAGGATGTGTGAGATGGAGCTCTTGAAGACTTAGTTCCTTTAGTTTTGCTTTCTTTCAATAATGTTGTTGATTCAAGTTCAAACAATGTTGTCTTTCTTTTGGATTAGTTCGTTTGAGTTCTTTTGAGATCTTTTGGGATTTGAATGTTGGATGATTAGTTTTCTTTATTGGATTTAGTTTCACAAAGATTGAAAACCGTGCGTTCGATCTTTTGTCTTTTGTTTTTCCCGGTCGTTTTATCTTCCGTGTCGTTTTAGTTCGATGTATGACGTAAGGCTTACATATATTATTGAATTTATTTGATAATATATGTGCCGAGCGCTTCTTTCGGATAAGCACTCGGTGTCCAGGAACGGGCGTTATGAGTTGGTATCAGAGCGAAAGGTTTTCCTTGCTGTGTAGGACTTGATTTTTCTTTAAGATAAGGTTAGAGCTTTAGTAACCCCTCTTTCTCTTGGCTACAGGATGGTGCTTACTAGAGGAGGAGCTAGTTCGTATAACGCCGAGGCGTATAATACCTGCATAAGTAACGCAGAGACGGATTTTACCGAGGTTGTGGTTCCAAGAAGGAGGAGGAGTGGACCACCTACTCAGTTCCTCCGGTCACTCAAGTGAACAACCCTGGGCCATGGTGGAAACCAAGGACCAAGTAATTGCATTGAGGTCGAGTGGAACAAGCGGGTCCTTCAAGGTTTAGCACCCGCGTACCGCTTTACATCACCCCAAGGACCACCACTTGGACCGGGTTGGGACTTTCTAACCCACCGGCCGATCGATTCTTGATTATCCACAGTATCCATGTTTCCGTCTCACACCGCTGAGTTTCACTCCTCGGCCGACAATTCGACCTCCACCACCACCTAGATCGAGTTCTTTCGTAGCACTTTTGGCTACACCCACCAAGCAGAGAGTTATCGAATGCCCACCGCACAAAGCAGTTAGCCATCGATCAGATTTGGGGGTTATGATAGACCAATAGATTGGTATGAAAGTGAAGAAGCATATAGTACCGAGTTCTTCGGTAATGTTGAGCCAAAGAAGCAGCAGATTTGTGGCCGTCGTTTTTTGAAAAGGCATGTAGAAACACGAGGCCCCCGAAACTGAATGGGCTCGATTAGCGATATCTTTGTTGGCGGTAATGCGAGAGAGTTGGATGGAGTCTTATGAGCAAGCTAATCCTAGAATCACAGATTGGGCGGTATTCAAGGATTTGTTCTATCAGAATACTTCCTAGAACGGCACAAAATGCAAAGGCCAACGAGTTTACGAGTTTGAAACAGGAAGAAATACTACAGATGACACAAGACTTCGCAGAAGTTTCACGAGCTGGGCAGATTCTACCCCGAGATTATGAAGAGTGAAGAGAAAAAGATTGATAAGTTCATGGAAGGATTGTCACATGAAGTGGCTAAGGGCATGCTAGGAGATAGACCTACTAGCATGGCAAGCGTCATGGATAGAGCATTGACAGCGGAAAGGTTTGCCAACAGCCGGCAGGTTGTAGTTGGGGACAAGAGGCCATTCTCAAATTTTCAAGGAGGTAATAGAGGCGCCACAAATAGAATGTAAAGAAGACAGGAGTTTAGCAATGAAGAGTTCGACAAGTGGGACGCCACCAGTTTGTGCTAAGTGTAACAAGGCACACACAGGAGATTGCATGGCTGGTAGCTTGAATTGTTTCCACTGCTGGGAAGCGGGACACTACTCGGGGCGTGTCCTAAGAAGCTATCACAGGCAATCAGCAGAGGCTTAAGTAACCAACGGGTAGTCGTCCTACAGTATGAACGATTCGTGTTTTTGCAATGATGCGGAGCCGTAGGAGTTAGATGACTTTGTGGTGACAGTACTTTTCGGTGTTTGTGTTTCTTATAAATATTTAATATGATATAGCGCATATGGTATTACATATTTATACGTAAATTGATTCACTTTTAGGTACCATAATCATAGATAATCTAGCGAGTTTATTTCTGTTTGATACCGGAGCTTCAGAACTTTTGTTTCTTCAAACATAGTTAAGAAGTTAAACCTACCGCTTAAGGAGTTGGAGAGACCTTGAGTATATCCACCCGTTGGGCGAGTCACCAGTGTGCTCAAGTCACACCCTCGATCGACATTAGAGTTGGGACTTACAAGTGCCAAAGCGTGCCCTGACGGTGTTGGATTTCTCGGACTTTGATGTTATCCTGGTATGGACTCGGGTTGTCTAAGAACCATGTCTATTTGGATTACAAAGGCAAGAGAGTAATCTTTAAAGTTCCAGGAAAATCAGCTAAGACTTTTCGTGGTACCGTATACAAGCCTAGCAAGAAAGCGGCGTCCGATCATCTCAAAGATTAAAGCTTTAAAAGCCTTGAGGCGGGGTTGCCAAGGTTTTGTGGTGTCTGCTATTTAGATAAGGAAAAGCTCAAACCCGAGTTAGGAGAGACTCGTGTAGCTAAGGACTTTCACAAGTTTTCCGGAAGATTTGCCAGACACATGCCTGATAGGGCCATAGAGTTTGAGATCGAGTTGATCGCAGGAGCTTCACCAAGAGCTAAAGCACCATACAGATGGCACCACCGAATGAGTTGAAAGAGTTGAAGATTCGGCAAGGAGATGTTAGAAAAACATCATCCAGCCAAGTACATCACCGTGGGAGCACCGGTTTTGTTTGTAAAGAAGAAAGATGGGAGTATGCGTTTGTGCATCGACTACAGAGAGTTAAATAAACCGACGGTCAAGAATAAGTATCCTTTACCAAGGATTGATGATCTGTTCAGTCAGTTGCAAGGTAAGAAGGTGTTCTCTAAGATTGATCTTAGGTCCGGTTACCATCGATTGAAAATCAAGGTGTCGATATACCTAAGACAAATTTTCCTTGATGCAGGTATGGACATTATGAGTTTTTGGTCATGCCGTTTGGACTCACTAATGCTCCATCGAAATTCATGGATTTGATGCAAAGAGTTTTCATGCCTTATCTCGACAAGTTTATGATTGTCTTCATAGATGACATTTTGGTATACTCTAAAGACGAGGAAGAGCATGAAGAACACCTAAGGATAGTGCTACAAACCTTAAAGGAGAACAAGCTGTATGCCAAGTTTTCCAAGTGCGAGTTTTGGTTGGATCAAGTCAGTTTTCTTGGGCATATAGTTTCTGGAGGAGGTATTAAAGTGGATCCAAAGAAAGATAGAAGGCGTTCTCTAAGTGGCCTGGACCGACATCGATGAATGAGAGATAAGGAGTTTCTTGGGTCTAGCAGGTATTACCGGAAGTTTGTAAAGGATTTCTCGAAGATAGCTACACCTCTTACGAGACTTACTCAGAAGAACGTCAAGTATGAGTGGACTGACGAATGTGAGGAAGCTTTTCAGACTTTGAAAGAAAAGTTGACCACAGCTCCTGTGTTGGCGTTACCGGAGGTTTTTGATAATTATGATGTTTATACAGATGCATCGGGTCAAGGTTTGGGTTGTGTTTTGATGCAGTCAGGAAAGGTGATTGCTTATGCATCTAGGCAGCTAAAAGTGCATGAGAAGAATTATCCTACACACGACTTGGAGTTGGCAGCAGTGGTGTTTGCTCTGAAGCTTTGGAGACACTATTTGTATGGTGTCAAGACAAGGATCTTCACGGATCATAAGAGCCTCAAGTTCTTCTTTACTCGGAGAATCTGAACATGAGACAAAGAAAGATGGTTAGAGTTTGTGAAAGACTACGACTTGGACATTCAATACCACCCGGGTAAGGCGAATGTCGTGGTGATGCACTTAGCCGGAGAGCGATTAATGCTATCACCACCTTACAAGAAGTTGTGGATCGAGTTGGATAGAATGCAGATTGAAGTGGTTGAGCGAAGGATGAAGACCGGTTTATGGCGCCATTGATGGCGCAGGTCGATCTGCTAGATGAAATACGGTTTAAACAAGATAAGGACCCAGTGATGGTTAATTTGAAGCGTGTGGCCGAGAAAAACCCACAGTGGGTTATCGGTTGGACAAGAGTAGTTATCTTTGGTATGGAGACCGTTTGTGTGTACCGGATGTGGATGGTCTAAGAGAGAAGGTTATGGATGAGGCTCACAAGATTGCTTTTGCGGTTCATCCCGGAGCCACTAAGATGTATAGAGATCTCAAGGAAAGATCTTGGTGGCCTGGTATGAAGTTAGGGATCGCAGAGTTCGTGGCGAGATCGCGATACATGTCGAGGTGAAAGCAGAACATAAAGGCCGGAGGTTTGCTTGAAACCTTTGGAGATACCGGAATGGAAATGGGAGAATATCACGATGGATTTCATCACCGGTTTGCCTAAGACGAAGAAGCGGTCATGACATGATTTGGGTGATTGTGGATAGACTTACCAAATCAGCCCATTTCTTGCCATGTAAAGTGGACATGCCTATAAAGAAGTTAAGCTACTATGTATATCGACAATATAGTGAGGCTCCATGGAGTGCCCTTATCTATTGTATCCGGCAGTGGATAGTAGATTTATCGATCGCTTCGGAAGGGTTTACGAAAGCTTTTGGACGCAAGACTGATTTGAGCACCGCGTTTCATCCTCGAGACGGATGGGCGAACCGAGAGAAACGATTCGAGACTCTTGAGGATATGCTTAGAGCTTGTGTTTTGGATGCCGGAGGTTCATGGATAGATTACCTCAACTTAGCGGAGTTTGCCTACAATAACAGTTACCACGCAAGTTTGGGAATGCCACCTTTTGAGGCCTTGTATGGTAGGAAGTGCGAGGACTCCACTTTATTGGGATGAAGTAGGAGAGAAACACATCACAGGGCGGAGATGGTTCAAGAAGCCAAGGAGAAGATCGAGTTGATAAGGAAGAATCGAAAGCCGCACAAGATCGCCAAAAGAGTTGGGCCGACGTTAGAAGAAGACCGCCCAGAGTTTGAGGTCGGGGATAGAGTTTACCTTCGGCGTCTCCAATGAAGGGTGTCAAGAGGTTCGGACGAAAAGGAAAGCTAAGTCCAAGGTACGTAGGACCTTTTGACGTCATTGAAAGAATTGGGAAGTTGGCTTATAGACTACGGTTACGAGAATCGATGTCTAGAGTCCACAATGTTTTTCATGTATCTATGCTTGGAAATGTCTATCTAAAGTGGACGTGGAATCGAGATTGATCCGGAAGTGTTGCAAGATAATCTATCATACGTGGAGAAGCCGATTAAGATTTTGGATAGGAAGGAAAAGATGATAAAGAGGCGAGTGATCCCGTTAGTGTTAGTGCGATGGAGCAATCATGCACCGACGGAAGCCACTTGGGAAGTGGAAGCGGACATGTTCGACGAGTTTCCGAGTTCCTCATCTCCTGTATGTTCTAGTTTCGAGGACGAAACTCCTCTTAAGGGGGAGGAATGTAATATCCCGATTTTTGAAAAGGGCAATTCGGTCTTTTAGCAAAAATCGAATATTATGTTATTTTAATTAAAGGATTTATGGAGAAAAGAAAGGGATAAACAAGGGTTTTCTTTTAAGGAAAATAATTAAAAAAATTAGGTAATAGGGATTATAAAAGGAAGACTAATCCTAATTTTAACCTAGTTGTTATTTGACAAAAAAGGGAGAGAGCGCGAGGAAGGAAAAAGGGCGCGCGCTTTTGAGGAAAAAAGAGAAGAAGTTTTCAATCTCGAGGCTAATCCGTTGTTCTTTTCATCGACGCGTCAAGAGAGAAAGGATCACCAGCGAGCGAGGATCGTTTTGATATCAACAATCCTAGATCGCTTAACGCTTGATTAAGGTAACGTGGTTTTCTTATCGTATGATTAGGGTTTCGTAAAGTGATAGGGCAATTAGCATCATTGTTTTCATGGTTTTAATTCGTTTAAGTCGATGTCGGGTTGAATTTGAGTAGAAAAACGCAGAGCGCAGAAAAACCGTAACGATGTTGAAAAAAAAATTAAAAAAAAAAATATATAATTAGGCTCGGTCGACCGAACCAAGCCTTCCGGTCGACCGAGTGTCATGAAATCTGTATAGATAGATTTTGTGGTCAGATCGCTATTTTTCCGATGATCGGACGATAGGTTTGTGCGGACGAGGGCTATTACAAAGATCGCTTTTCTTTCCTTTTTATGTGTTTCAAGCTTTATAATAGTGTGTTTAATGCATAACCTTACGTGACAAAGCTCAACTAGCTTCAGTGCGTTTAGTTCCGGCACCACGTGGATTCCCTAAAAGATGAAGTGTGGGACCACCGGAAGCTTCGGATTTGCCTTGTGCTTCGATAAGCTAGGGTTTATCGATGTCCGTATGTATTGCTGGGGCTTGTCCGTGTCAGAGAGTCTAAGAAATGCGGGTAGGAAGTGTGAGGAGCTTACCGAAAACACTTGGGTGGCTAGTTAAACATCTAATCAAACATATGTGCTAGATTAATAAGCTTAAACATCATGCAATGCTTGGTGAGGCATAGTACAATATCGCGATGTGTTCTCCGACTGACAAAGTAGATTGTACCCACGCCGGTCAATCGATTGGCGAGATAAAGCGTTGGGTGCATTCTCGCCGGTTATCACACTATCGGGACTCGAGATATTCCCGGGCTACTAGAGCGTGTCTCTAGTAGGTTGCACCCAGTTGTCTAGTACATCCTATTACTAGGCGTAGTGCCACTTGTTATTCATGATGTAACAAACTTGAGCTAAGCTAGATACCTTTGGAACCTCATGTTATGCAATGAACATAATATGATAGTTAGCTAGGGCTAATAACGGAAATGAATTAATAAAAGACGGCGTTGCTTTTATTTCTTTATGAGACCGTGAGTTATGCGATCTTCTACGCGTTCATCGAGTACTTATGTACTTACCCGTTACTTTATGTTTGTCTTTCCTTTCCCAAAGAAGATGAAACAGGTTGTTACTACCATGAGTTCTTTTGTGAGGATGTGTGAGATGGAGCTCTTGAAGACTTAGTTCCTTTAGTTTTGCTTTCTTTCAATAATGTTGTTGATTCAAGTTCAAACAATGTTGTCTTTCTTTTGGATTAGTTACGGTTTGAGTTCTTTTGAGATCTTTTGGGATTTGAATGTTGGATGATTAGTTTTCTTTATTGGATTTAGTTTCACAGCATTGGGACGAACTGGGACAAGTCTTGGTCATTTATGACTAATTTAATACTTCTGGGGCTAGAGTGCAGGGTGTTATAAATGGTATTCAGAAATGACTATCATACTGAACCAAGTGTCACACCGTGAGAGCAGGCCACCACATCTAGAATCTTATGGTAGGGACGAACTGGGAAATGTAATAAATAACGATAGAGTTGAACAACACACAATAAATATTATTTTATAAATCTAGTGTAATCAAATAAAAAGAAATAAATATTTTAGACAACACCATACAGTCGGATTTGCTCTATTTGCTCTCCACCACCAGATTCACCACACAAAGGCCAAAGCTATGGGATTTTGATTCTTATAGAGAAGAAAATAAAATCCAGGTTTTGACAAGAAATGCAAGAATTGAAACGGGTTTGGTTTTGATTTTTGTTTCAAGATTCACAAGTTTATGCTTTGGTATGATTTCTCCCGTAAGGTGAAGTATGGTGGAGATGGTGGAAATGGGTGGTGGTGGGTGGAGAATAAGACATGGATGAAGATGAATCCATTTATTATTTTGGAAGTGTTGGAGTACTACATTGTGTTTTAAAAAATTGGTGTGGAAATAGTATAAAAATGTGGTGTAAAAATAGAAAATGTGGTGTAAATAAAGAATAATTTTTTTAAAAAAAAAATTAATGTGGTGTAAAAGTAGATTTTACATTTTAGGTATGCTGTGAACTATAAAGTGGTGTAACGATAGATTTGTTGTGGTACAAATAAAAACTCCCTAAATATTATTTTGTAAATCTAGGGTAATTAAATAAAAAGAAATAAATATTTTAGACAACCGAGTATAAAGTTATTTATAGTGTCAACTTACCATTTCCAGTAATATAAATGAGCGGGTTCTTATACTTGTCCTTTGTATACACAAGAAGGTCTTTCAGGCCCGGTGGATAATCAAAAAATATACTTACTCCAGTCTGCAAAATAATGTCGAATTAAATCAATTAGCAAAAGTTTAATATAAATAACTTTTAATCAAATTGTAAACTATGTTTTCTTATTGTTGTAAAAACATAACAATATTCTTTTGACATTATTAATAAACATATAACAAACCAAATCACGTAAATTTTAAATATATATTGTCATTTTTCTTAATTGTGTAAATTAACACAAATGCTTCTATAACTAAAAGATTCATGAAAAATCATCTTACAGGTGTGCCAATTGGTTTCCCATTACGATCAGCTGCACAAGAGGAAGTGACAAAACCGTCAGAGAGATTTTATGATTTAACCGTTGTAGAATTGATGTAATGCATTATAATCTGTGGCGAAGCGAATTAACATGGTGACGGTTTTGCTTATACACATATGATATTAAGTTCGTGTAAAAAAGAAAATAAAAGGACAAGAGATTTTTGCCCCAGTATGAAAAATAATAAATCCCTCCCCTAGTGACTGATGCTTCTGAATCCAACACTGATTATGACTAGTTGAATATTTCTATTTTCTTCTATCAACTTTTATGTTTAACACCGCTACTACGTGAAAGACATTAAGAACAAGTGTGAACAACCCGTTTTGTGATTTGAGTGAGAACGAAGACAATGCTCACATTTTTCTACTTTGCCCTTTTTCCTCCTCTATATATCTGGAGAAAAGTTTTTGATTGGTGCGCGATTTCTATTTCGATACATATTGAGTGGATAGATCTTTTATCTTTCTGTCTGTCTACGGCTAAGCATGACAACCTTCTCCATGTTTGGGATGCGATTAAAAAAATGGTGTTATGTAAGATTGGACACTAAGGAATAACATTGTCTTTAATAACAAGCCAACTATAGTTGATCTTTTAATTACTACTTTCGTCCTATAAAAAGTGCACATATTTTACTATTCACGCATATTAAGAAACACAATTAATTTGTTGTGTTTTAGTAGTAATAGACATATATACCCCTACCTTATAATTAATGTTTTCTTTGGAATATGAAATAAACATACAACAATAAATGTTAGGCTAGTGGTATTTTTGGAAAAATAGTATTAAATAATATATTGGTTAATTCTTTAAATGGACACTTTTTATGGGACAAAACTTTTTTCAAATGTGGACACTTTTTGTTGGACGAATGTAGTAATTTTGAATGGATTAATGGTAAAACAAAAAGACTTGGGCTTGAGTAGGATAGATGGAGTGAGAATCCTCTAATTTTAAATCCGCAATAGCTTTTTTGGTTGAAACGATTTGTATCCGGATTGGTTTGTAACATTTGAACCTTGTGTAGCAGCTTTCCTCGATTCTTAATAAAATTTATTGTTGCTAATAAAAAAAAAAAGAATAAGTTGATATAATACATGTCATTTGATACAACTTATAACGATTGAGGGGTACGATTTGTCCTTGTGTTCTATCTCAACGAATCATAAGTACGATATCACACATAGACGTTTCCGTACGTAGATGTGTTTGAGATGGAATACGACACATGTAAAGAAATTGCCCTTCACACATAGACGTTTTGCTGCTGTGAAGGCTGCTATTGAGTAAGCCATTGCCCTGTTTTCTTTTTGAGAGAATTTATTTGCAACATATCTAATTAATTAACTTTTAAAAGTTGATTATATATATATATATATATTCATGGCTCTGTCATCGACTAATTTCTATCGATTTTGTGCAGGGAGGGCGTTAACATTAAAGGCTTTTTCGCGTGGTCATTCTTGGACACATTTGAATGGAATTCAGGTTACACCTTAAGGTTTGGTCTGAATTATGTAGATTTTAAGAACGGGCAAAAGAGATACCCCAAGAAATCGGCATTCTGGTTGAAGAAGTTCCTCGAGTAATTCGAGTAAACACTAGTACCACAATAAAGTTAATACATTACACAATTTTTTATCATTGATCGTATGAGATTTCTTGATTGATGAGAGTCTCATTATAATCAATTATATAAATGTGTTGTAATAACATTTTCGTTTCGTTTCAAATTATGTACCTTCAGTTGTTACTCGTGTGATTTTATATCTAGATTGTGATCGAGTGGATTTTTTTTTTTTTTTTTTTTTGAGAGGAGAGTGGATATTTCTTATGCATGTAAAAATTGTCTATGGAAAACGAGACCAAAGATTGTTAAAAATGCTCTAAGTTTTATAATATTTCCCGTTCATTAATAGCTGATGTAGTTATTGAAATCACAAAAATTGAAAAGAATTAATAAATATTTTAACTTGTTACTTTTTTTTGAGTGGAATTAACTTGTTAACCCCCCCCCCCCCAACCCCAAAAAAAAAAAAATTTGTTACTAATAAGCTCAAAATTAAACAAAAGGGCAATTAATTGATGGATTGATGGATATTTAAATTTGAAGTACGTAATTAGCCCATGGTAATTAGTGTGTATGATTTTTAGTGACTGGGCTTTTTTAAAGTGTTGGTTTATAGGCCTTGGAAAAGTTTGGTTATCCAAAACACATTATCCAAAAAATATATAAAAGAAACATGGGCATCATGAAATTACATACTCTTCACCCACCACGTGTGAAAAAATGTCCGATAGAAACTTGACCGTCAATAACTTTCGTTATCACTTAAAACCGTCGTTATCATTGACGTTTAACTATCATTCTTTCCCAATTGATATTCATTTAAGATAGTGAACATCAAGATTAACGATGCGTTTTAACATATATATATATATATATATATATATATATATATACGATGCTATATATGTAAGTAAATTCGTGATGTCATCTGGTGTTTAAAATATTTTTCGATGCCAATATAGATGTGGAGCAACTTTTGATGAAAAAAAGTGGATCCTTTATAACCAATGTATGTTCATGTTCTTCCAATACATTGAACTTAAAGCTAGAGATGATATGGAACATGTGCTTATGCATTAAAGGAGAAGATATGCACTCATAAAAATGCACATGGCAAATGGTCAATATAGACAATATTAATCACATTATTATCCAAAATATGGTGCTATGTTCCTTTGCTTCCTCAAATGAAAACACTTCTCTCTCCAAATGTCCTTTCTTCCTCCTCATTATTATGAGCATTTATTAGACAAATCAATCCTATAACCCAAAAAAAAAAAAAAAAAAAAAAAAAAAAAAAGGTTAAACCCTAACCCTTTCATACACTATCATATTCACAAGGAGGTGAGAAAAAATGAACAAGAAATAGAAAAAACTGATTTTATTAAAATGAACTGATATTGTTCTTTTTCTGTACATCTCATGGCCATCGGCCCTTGAATATATAGGCTAGGAAAAAATTATAGCTATTAAAAGGAGATAAATGCAATATTATCTTAAAAACACAAAAAACTATCTGATCACAAAATGAAAGGGAATAGATAAGCTTGTGGACTCTTGAACACTAATCACTTCCAGTTTGAATTGATGTAGGACTCTTATATGCGGCTGATCCTGTGATTTGAACACCCTTATCTCTCCATTCATCTTATGACTCCAATCACAGGTATTTTATTTAAAAAATTATGTGTTTATCTTTGAATTTCCGCAATTATCTTTGAATTGTCTAAAAAGAGTCCTTTGCATGTAAGGTGTTTGTTGAATTGTCTGAAAGAGGCCTTTGCATGGCCATCTTTTGCTGGAGTTTGAACATGCTGTATGATGACCATAATTCATTTGCTCATGCTGTATTAGTTAACACCCCCCTCAAACTAGGCTAGGGTGAGGTACCAAGCCAAGTTTGGGCCTAATATACTGGAAAATGAGCCTTGGAAGGGATTTGGTGAAAATGTCACCGTCTGAGTCAGAGTGAAATATGTTTAGTGATCAAGAGTCCCCTAGCAACCTGTTCCCTGACATAGTGATAATCTAGTTCAATGTGTTTGCTTCTGGCATGGAAGACTGGATTGACTGTCATGTAAAGGGCACTGAGGTTATCACATATAAAGACGGTGTAGTAGGAGTGGTAACCTTCGGTCTTGTAGGGCATAAGTAAGCCATGTAAGTTCTGTTGCGGTGTGGGCCATGGCTCTGTATTCAGCTTCTGTGCTGGACCTGGATACAATGGGTTGTTTCTTGGCACACCAGGAGATGATGTTGGGTCCAAGGAAGTCTGATAACTGATGGTGATCTTCTCGGTGAGAGGCGCACCGCCTAATCTGCATCGGAGTAGGCAATAAGTCTGAGATCTGAGGAAGCAGTGAGGGAAATTCCAAGGGAAATAGACCCCTTGACATATCTGAGAAGCCTGTGTGCTCGCTGCATGTGTGCCTGAGTTGGATTTTGTAGAAACTGGGAGAGATGGTTGACTGCAAATGATTTATCCGGCCTTGTAAATGTCAGGTACTGAAGGGCACCAACAAGGCTTCTGAAAAAAGTAACATCTGGATAAGCTGGGGAGTCTTCCTTGTCCTTGATTGTAGTTTCCATTAGAGTTCTCATAGGCTTACATTCTGCCATCCCTGCTTTGTCAAGAATGGTGGTTGCTGACGTCACCAAACCAGACCTTAGAAACGGCGTCAAGAAGGGGACGGACCTTTCTAGGTTAGACGGATCCTAACCGGCAAAGGTACCGGGTCAAATTGTAGTGATAAAGTGGTGAGTCGGTGTCGAATCCTCGTGGAAAAAGTGGTAATTCTTTTAAGTGTGGTTAAACACCAAAGAGCTGCTATTAACTCGATCTAAACCGCAATTTTATAACACAGACACTACTACTCTAACCAACATAGAATAAATGCGTAATTTAAAAGTTATTCTAATATAATATATATATATATATATATAAATATATAGATACCAAAATATAATATATAACCAGACTAACCAAAAGTATATGTAATCAAATTATATGATCTTTTCGATTAATGGAATGTGTTCGATCTTCCTTTTAGGTCCAATTGAGTGAATGAAACGGTGTACTCTAATGTCAACAATTCCTCCTCACACGAAGCGTATGAAATTGTCATATGTCAAAAGTCATCACCCAAGGTCCACAACCCATGCTAAACTTAGTTAGTCAAAACAGTAATGCAGTACAAATCTACCCCGGATAAAAGAGGTGATTCCATTTGTCGATGGCGATGTTATTCAAGAGGCTCCGGTTGTCAAGCGGATCGATTTAATACAAACGATGTAGTTTCAATTAAACGTGATTTTAACATTATTAAGATCTCGAGTACAAATTTTAATAAGATTTGTTTTATTAGGACAAATCGCCCCGGTAGAAATAGGATTCCGTTAATCAGACGGCCATTTTTACCTCTCCGGTTTTTCTATTTTACTCATATCCGACTTCTCCGGTGGGTTCATCGCCAGTTATATGTAGTATTCATTATGATTGATTACTTCATTCCGAATATGTTATCATTACGTGGCGAAATAGAAAAAGATTCATTTTACTCAATTTTAGTCATTTTTATTTTAACATCATTCCATTACCGAAAAGATCAAAATAATATGATTACATAACTTTGGCTAGTTATTAGATCTAGCCTAATAACATTATAAAAACTAAAAAGAAGAAAATAACAAACATAAACATAATTATTATAGAAATTACCCGATTACAATCACGACTCGTAAATCGTCTTTTTCCGGATTTTACAACGACTTCAGCAACACCGAACCTTCGAGAATTTCCCGAGCATTACTACCGTACTACTACTACATTATTTTGGCATAAGGCCTATTTACAACTATAAAAGAAAGAGGGAAAGAGTTATATATATAGAATATGGTTTATATATATAATTTGGTACACCTCCAAATGAACTCTCTCGATGCTCCCCTTTATAAATTTTCCCTTCCCGGACCGGTCTGAAAATTTGCGGATCGGTCCGGTGTAATGATGCTAATCATTTCAGCTTGTCCTCAACATGTTCCCCATGTTACACATAATCATTACTTGTGCTGTGTAATTATATATATAATTATATATAATTACACGCTTAATCTTCTAAAAATCGTAACTTGAATTCTCGATATCGAATGACATAATCGAACTTCCGTTGAAAAGCTCGTTAAATTCTCTACAACTTTCATCAAGACCACTTCTTCGAAAACATACTCGATGAGCCATTTGTATTATACGTCCTTTTTGAGATTTAGAAACAATTATTCCTCGATCATTTATATCGGTGACGCTTTATAACTTCCTTTCAACGACTTGTATTGACTTCAAAAAGTGTCGATACTCGAGGATTTCGATTCATCTTAGGATTCTCGCAATGAAATAAACACAAAATACCCGTGTAAAATAGACACAATATTCCTAAGTTACTAAAACCGGTACAAAAACTACAACTTTTATTATAAATACTAACTTTTACTACTAACTATACTAAACTACAAAGATTAATATTTTATACTAATTATATCATAATTTTAGATATTTTACATAGAATTTGTCAACAAAACATAATAAAATCAATGTAAATTCAATCATATAAAAATAATGCATCAAATTACTCCCCACTTAAAACTTTTGATCGTCCTCGAAAGCAAAAAATAAGCGTAATATATAAATAACGAGATAATATAATTGATCGATTAAAATTTCAAAAGTAATATATATCAATCAATATTACAAACATATAATTTATAAATTTTATAGAAATTTAAGAAAGGGAGATTATACAACTTAAATGAATTAAGTATCAAATATGAATTAGATGGAAACATGCATGCAATAATTCGTAAATATAAATAAAATATTAGAAATACTTTCTATCTAGATTATTACGAATTTACTAATCATTAACTAAGTCGGATAGAAGACACATTGGCTTAATATATTAGGATAGGACATTGGTTAATCGAAAAGATAGAAAAAATCAAAAGAGAAAGATGTAAGTCAAATGCGTCACTCACGTCTTCACATTCTCGATCAAAAACATTCCTGATTAAGAACATCCTTTTATTCCAACTATTTTTCGATTTTCTCTCTTCTTTTTTTTTTTTTTTTTTTTTTTTTCAACATACATTAAGAACTAAAGCGTGAGTGTGTGTAAATAATCAAATTCACAAGCATTGCTTCATCAAGATTGATCGAGTACTACTCTTTCGATCTAAAATTACCATCCGGTTTCCTTAAACACGTAATCATTCTTGAGATCTTTTGATTCGACTTATGCCTTCATTCTCAAAGAATAGGACATTTCGAGATAATCCCTAAATTTGGACTAATATCATCGAGACATATATTTGGTCGATCAAAGATAGGAAGATACTTGATATTCGATTTATTACGTGTAAAAATGGTGCTTTAATTCTTAAAAAAATTTCCATAAAACACTAACATATCTCGAACTCATTCCAATCTCAAAGATATACCATTTTTCTCAACTCTTAACTTTTTCTCATCATCATCTCCTCTCTCATAAGACGTATAAACTCGAAGAATGTCAAAGAAATGTAGACCAAAATAAGCTAAGGATCGGAAATTTCTAGTTTAATCAAAATGGCTAAAATTCAGAGTGAGGTCTTGATCACTCTTTAAAAGGTGAGGTGGGGTCAAAATTGGAAATTTTATTCAGTGAGTTTATTTGGTATAGTTATATTTTTGTGGTGCCAAAAATCATCATTCCTAATTTTTGATTCCAAATTCATAATTAATCTTAAAAAGAAAATTATCTAAAAATTTATTTATAAATATAAAAATTACTTGAATAATTCCATAAAAGAAATATTTGATAAAAATTATTTAGTTATACATACTCAAAATCTTAAAAATCTTATAAAAGATATAAAACATATTCATTATATATCTAATATATTTTACTAAATCAAAGATTAATCCTCTCGAATTATATCATTTTTATTCATATATTAACCAACTTAAATTATTCAAGAAAAATTAAAACTAAGAAATAAGTAATTAAAGTACTAATTTATATGAAAAAAAGTTATATTTTATAATTAATTTTTTTAATTTTTTCGAAAATTTTAATGAAATTTTCAAACCTAACTCTACTCCCCACTTACGAAGTGACATCGTCCCGATGTTCAATAAGCATGAAAAAGTAGGTTCGAAAATTAAATTAAAATTATAGATGATCGTTATAAACATCGATAACACACATATATTAAAATCAAACAACATATATATTAAACAAAAAGAAACTATTACAGACTAAAAATAAAACAAACTTACTATTAACTTACTAACCTTAAGCAACTTTAACTTATTAAAGCAAACCAAACTTAAACTAAATTAAATAAAACCACTAACAACTATCTTAAATAGTTGACGAACAACCCGATTCTCTACCGGTAGCAATCCTCTACGACAATCACGAGACGGATATATCTCATCGAAGCAATTTCCAGGACTTTATTCAAATGAATACATAACCTTGAAATTAACCAAGCAAAAGGCATCGGCCTTCCATTTTTATACCGTTCCACTCGCAAAGTTTATCTTGCCGTCCTAAAAATCAAAATCCCCAGTCCACATAAGCTCCAGCTTATCAATGCAAACAATGAAGTATCTCACTATCACTAACCCATGCAAAGTCACTAGTCGGATAGACTCGTGAGTTAATGAAGTGTTTCCATGCTCTCAGATGAGCAGGCAGAGCTGAAGTGGTAGAGTCGTAATTTTGATCGAACTACGGAAACAGATACGGAAAAGCTTCCGTGACATAGTTCACAACATGACAAGAGTTCCCTAATCCCTCATTGATATTCATAATGAAGATTATGGATTTGATTGAAAATCGGTATCTCGTAGATATGATTGATAATATGAGGTGACAGTGAATAAGTGTACCACGAATGATATAAGTCAGTGACGGATCTACTGTAGTAATGTAGAGAAAGAGTGAATAAAATTCCCTAACAATAGAAACATTAATTCTTCCTCGAGGTTGCTTAACAAATTTTTTCCATCCTTGAGTCTCAATTAAATCCTTCGAATCGATCAATTTTTTCAAAATTGATACCCTTTCCATCAATATAGGAGAATTTGCAAACCTCGCATTCACCAACAAATGAACATTTGAAGCACTAGACTCCGGGATAAAAACATCAACTGCCTCCGGATCGTATGAATTGATCGATGGTGATGATCGGTTGGACATTTTAGTTGAAACAGATGAAAAGAAATCACGAGATAGAAAGGTAAAAGTAAAAGAGTGAATGTGTAGATTGTTTTACTCTCGACTTACTCTCGGCTTAAATGGACAAAATTGAGAGTGTACGTGGCGCACATTAGAACTCTCAACATGACTCAATAGCTTTTATTCCCGGACCGATCGAAAATGGCCGGACCGGTCCGGCCTTAAAATATTTTTACCGTATGAAGGTTGTAAAATTCAAGTTCGCTTTGTGCACTTTAATAGACTTCAAGCTATTTTAAAATCTATAAAGATGATTTAAAGTTTACGGATAAAACGACACACCTAATACGACACGCTTAATAATAAATATATTTTTTAGAATTTTGATTTTTATTATATTTTTATGAAATATTTAAATACTATTAAAAATAAATCTACGATCACGACAAAATATGATTAATGAAATCGAAAACTTGTTAAACTAGCAAACTTATCAACTAAAGTTAAAATACGTAAAATAAATTAAAATCATAAAATGTTTAGAAATAATAAAAGTTGTTTAAAATCAAACAATGTCAACATCATCATCGTCGGCGAGTGTAAATCGGATCATTCATACTTGGAACCGATGACGTAATCGGGTCGTGGAAACGTAGTCGTGATCCGAATCGAATCATCGAGATCCATCGAACTCATACTTGACGTCATCCTTGCAAAATCTGAAAATCCTCCCGGTAGATGTAACAAACACCGAGAACTCAGATAAAAGACACCACGACCACTGGGCGGCTTCCAAAAGGATTTGGCATATGATGAAAGCTCGAGATGGTGGAATAGGTGCTATCCATTCAGTAACGTATACGGGTTAGATTGACAGGCGGATAGGCGATTCTATCGAAAGAAGGATCAAGATGCATCCGCCGTGTCTCAAAGATCCTCTACGTAAATCATCACTCCACCGCCTACTCGCCAAAGAAACAAAGCCATATTAGCCTCGTCCTCGGGCTACATCCGATACTAAGGATTGAAACATATCGTATGTAATGGTGTTTGGGAGAGAAGTCTCTGCACGTTGCTCGAGAAAAGATGAAAATCTTTGGCCGGTGGAATCGGTGGAGGGTACTACGTCCTAACTATCGAGTCTATCGAACCCTCTGAGACCTCCTCGGACTAGGGCCTATCGAGGACTCATCTCGCCATCATCAACTTGTCGTTAGACAGAGAAGAACTCCCGATCTACGACATAAATCTGAAATAAAGCCAGGAAAGTACATGTGACTCCCTGCCTTGGCAGTAACAATAAACTCGAAAACCCTTCTATACATAATTTTCCCCACATCCACCTTAACATCATGAATCATCGCCCAAGTAATGCATAAATCCTCTTTACCAAAGGCGGTGTGTTTGGTAGTGGGATAGAGAGTATGGCTCAAAAATCTTTTGATTGCCCTCGGATCTAAAACACTTCCCATAATTAAATCTGTTGTCCACCCACTCTGGCTTGTAGCATCAAACTCCTCTCACGAGCTCTGTGAGGCAATCTGCTCATACATAGCAGATCATCTAATCCATAAACAAATTTATAATAATCTTCATCATCTGAAAAACTTACTCTAAACAAAGATTAATCGGCCTCCGGACTAAAAGAAACATGTCTATACAGACCTGGGAATAGACTCATCATACTACCCTCGGTGGGTGTCAAAGTAGACAAAATCGCAAAATTCTCGCCACTAAGGTAGTATTGATCTCTCCGTCCTCTCGAGTGCAAAATCCAACCATTGGCGTCTCGCAAAAATACGCCTAACCTCCTCTCCTAAGTCATCAAAATCTAAGCCTCTTTCCAACACAACTCCACATTTACTATAGATATTCCTATAAGCATTCTTAGCTTGAGGTGAAGTCAGAGCTTGAAAAAACTAATGATTCTTCTTCCGGGTTAAATCTTTTAATTCTACTACCGGTACTTCTATTGGAATATTAGGCTTTCTTTTCTTAGAGATTTTTATTGGATGAGGCCATTCTACGATATTGAATTGGCAAAACAACAATAAAATCAACAGAAAAAACAACACAAAATAAAATGTCACAACACACGTAAAATTCAAAACAGTTGAAAATAAATCTAAAAATTATAAAAATTATGAAATTGACAACTAGAGTAAACAAATTATACCTTATAATGAACAAAAACCGTGAAAAGTGGCCGGAAAAGTCGTATAAGCCTCCGGGATGAAATGGAGCTTGTGTTTGATCTTTTTCAAATTCTTCACTTGTGTTGAAGAGAGAGATAAAAATAGAAAGAAATTGAGTGGTAGTGTAGTGTGGGGTGAATTTGTGGTAAAGTTTGAAAAAAATTTGATTTAGTGGGGTTTGGGGGTGGGGCGGCTGTTTTAGAACAAAATAGGAGAAATGAAGAAGAAGAATTTGTTTCCCGCTTTTTAGGTCAACCTTGTCCCGGACCAAGTCCGATTAATGGCCGGATCGGTCCATGTGCAAAAAATTTTTGATTTTTCGATTTTTTTTTTATTTTTTTATTTTTTTAGATTTTTGATATAAAACCTATAAAACTCAATAAAAACTTAATAAAAATAGAAAATAAAATTTATAAATTTTATAACAATTTCTTAAAATTTATAAAATCTTTATAAAACTTATTTAAAAGTTTATAAAAATTCAATAAATTTATATTAATTCTTATAAAATATCTAAAAACTTAAAAACTTTTATAAAACTTTTATAAAACTCCTTAATTTTATAAAGATCCAATTTTATAAGATTTTCAAAGTTATGCAAAAATTTTATAAAACTAAAAACAATAAAAGACTTGAACTCACGGGTTTCTAATTCTTCAATTTCTACAAACTCAGATTTCTAACATACCTTTCAAGCAAACTATATCCTAGAAATGTAGCGTTTGAATTAAGTCTTGGAAGTCCATCGGGATTTTCGGTTAACCACCTAATCGTTCCCTTCTTAATTACATTCAAACACTCACTCTGAGATTGAGTTATATTTTTCCCACATCGCCCATCTGTGTTCAATTTTTCCACAGATTCTCGCACTTCCTTAAAAACTTAGCCCTTCTCTTTATCGAGCTTCTTGACGTACCATTACAAACTTCTTTCAATTTTTTCTCTCTCAACAATTGCTTGTTCTGCTCAAAAACTAAGGCTTCATAGTAAAGGCGATATCTCTATTAAAACCAAACTTTAAAAGCAAAACAAAAATTCCTAATCTATCTAAAAAAGACATCCAGTTCTTTTACGTCTATCCGGTAAAAGACGAAACTAGTTTAGACATATAAAAGTAAAGATAAAACACGGTAATTTGATACTTTCGACTTTTAAAACCTTTCGCTTTTAGTCTTTTGGAGGTCGATCAAAGAACATTACTTCATTTATCGAGAGAGATTTCTTCACCTTCCGAAAATAGCTTCACCTGTGACCATTGGCTATAAAAGTTGTATTCCCATCGCTTAGTTCAACGACTCAGTTTATAAACTCGTGTTACTTTAAATGGACTGTCCATCTTGATTTAAGCTTTCCCGAAACAACTTTAAACGTGAATTGTACAATAACACTCGATCACCTACATGGAACTCACGACTATATATTCTCTTATCATGGAACGATTTCGTGCGTGCCTTCTTGTAGATTCGAGCATTTTCATATGAATCAAGGCGAAATTCTTCTAATTACATTAATCAAGTAATCTATGATCACCGATGACCTTAGGATCGAAATTTAAAAATCTAATAGCCCGTAATGCTCGGTGTTCTAATTCTACTGGGAGATGACAAGATTTACCAAAGACTAATTTGTAGGAGAAACGACCAATTGGAGTTTTAAAAGCGCTCAGATGCCCATAACGCATCATCTAGTCTAATCTGCCCGCTTTTACGGTTTGAATCCACTTGTTTTTCTATGATTCTTTTAATCTCTCTATTTGACACCTCTACCGACCACCGGGTTTGCGGATGATAAGGCGTTCTCCAACTTATCGTTACACCATATTTTCAATTAACTTAGTAAATGGTCGATTGCAAAAAAGTGCGAACCTCTATCACTAATGATCGCCTCAGAATGCCATAACGTGTAAATATATTCTTTTTAAGGAATCGTATAACAACTTTGGTATCATTAGTGGGAAGAGCTTCAACTTTCTACCCATTTCAAACATAATCTACCATTACAAGAATAAATCTTTTTCCAAAAGATATAGGAAAGGTCCCATGAAATCTATACCCCAAACATCAAATAACTCACATTCTAAAATAGGTTGCATAGGCATTTCATGTTTTTAGATACATTTCCCATTTTTGACAAGACTCACAAGATTTAACATACGTGATACGCATCTTTATAAAGTGTAGGCCAATAAAAACCACATTGCAAGACTTTAAAAGCGCTTTTCCATCCTCCATGATGACCTCCTCGCCTCACGATCATGACAAAACGATAAAACACTTAAAATTTCATTATCAGCACACATTTTCTCGATTATTCCATCCGAACATTTACGGAAAAGATCCGGTTCCTCCCAAGAATAAAATTTTAAGTCATAAAAGAACTTCTTTTTCATTTGCCAAGTCCAATGAGACGGAATGTAATCACAAAGTTAAGTAGTTAATGATATCTCCAAACCAAGGTGAATTTTCCTTAGAAGGAATTCTTTTCTTTAATAACTTTATGGTTGAAGGCATATCGATTCTAAATAAGATTGTTCATCGTGAAAATGAATCCTTAATTTCATTTCCTATTTCTTCCTCAGTTTCCATTCTACTTAGATGATCTGCTACTACATTCTCACTTCCTTTTTTATCTTTAATCTCAATATCAAATTCTTGAAGTAGAAGAATCCATCTAAGAAGACGTGGTTTCGCATCTTTCTTACTCAGTAAATATTTCAATCTTTGAATGGTCTCAGATAAACTATTACCTTAGAGCCAACAATATACGATCTAAACTTATCTAAGGCAAAAATTACAAACAACAGCTTCTTTTCACGTAGTTGCATAGTTTAGTTGAGTTTGCATTTAACGTATGAGATGCATAGTAAATAGCTTTGAGAATTCTATTATACCTTTGACCTAAAACAGCTCCTACAGCTAAATCGCTTGCATCACACATAATCTCAAAAGGTAAATCCCAGTCTGGTGCCACCAATACTGGTGCAGTAATCAACTTCGCTTTCAGGGTCTTAAATGCTTCCATACATTTATTATCAAAATTAAAAGATACTTCTTTTTCAAGCAAATGACTTAGAGGCTTTGCTATTTTTGAAAAATCTGCAATAAATCTCCTATAAAATCCTGCATGTCCAAGAAATCCTCTTAACGTTCTTAGATTAACTCGTGTGAGGCAATTTTTCGATTACCTCGACTTTAGCTTTATCAACTTCAATTCCTACTTGAGAGATTCTATGTCCTAGTACAATTCCTTCCGATACCATTAAATGACATTTTTCCCGCTTAAGCACTAAATTGGTATCTCACAACGTTGTAACACTCGTCTAAGTGTAACAAACAGCCATTAAAAGAGTCTCCGTAAACACTAAAGTCGCCCATAAAAATTTCTAAGAATTTCTCAACCATATCGTAAAATATAGACATCATGCATCTTTGAAAAGTAGCCGGAGCATTACATAAACCAAACGGCATTCTTTTATACGCAAAGTTCCATAAGGACAAGTGAAAGTAGTCTTTTCCTATCTCCTACTTTGCAATGAAAATCAGAATATCCTGAATAACCATCTAAGAAACAATAATACTTATGACCACTTAAACGCTCCAACATTTGTACTATGAATGGAAGTGGATGATGATCTTTCTTAGTATGATCATTTAGTTTTCTAAAATCAATGCACATTCGATATCCTGTAATTTCCCTTGTTGGAATCCATTCATTCTTATCATTCTCTTTCACCGTGAAACCTCCTTTCTTTGGTACAACTTGAGTTGGACTTACCCATTCACTATCCGATATAGGAAAAATTATTCCCATTTCTAATAGCTTAATAACCTCTTTCTTAACGATTAATCAGAATTCGGGTTGAGGCGGCGCTATGGTTGAATACAAGGTTTAGCATCTTCTTTCGTAATTATCTTATGAACACATATCTCGTGACTAATACCTCGAATATCAAAGAATCATCCATCCAAAAGCTTTCTTATGCTTTTTCAACATTCCTAGTAATTGATCTTCCCGTTGCTCCGTTAAAGTTGATGAAATAATAAGCGGTAAAAGGTTATCATTTTCAAGAAAAGCATATTTCGTTTAAAAGGTAACGGTTTCAATTCCAGTTCTTAGGCGGATCTTCTATTGATGATTTAAGAACCGGTCCTTCTAGTTCTAATTCTAAATACTTATGCCATGGTGGTTTAAAAGTAAAACTTCCTTTATCTAGAGAAAGGATTATCTCTTTCATTTCAATGTCTTCCTCATCTTCTTTATAGATAGATAAAGTTAAACATTCTTCTAATCTATCTTCTAAAGTTGGTAAATCGATTATCATAGACATGAATGAATATCTTCTATAAAAGAACATGATTCTCGTGATGTGTATTGATGGTTCATAGCTTTGAAAATATTGAAAGCAACTTCATCTTCATTGACTCTCAAAATTAATTCTCCTTTCTCGAACATCGATTAAAGTTCTCCTGTAGCTAGAAATGGACGTCCCAAGATAAGCGGCGCTGAAAATCCTTCTTCCATTTCCATAACTACAAAGTCTACTGGAAAATAGAACTTGTCTACTTTAACCAATACGTCCTCAATAATTCCTCTAGGTACTTAATCGATCACATGCCATTTGCGAGTCATTTCGATCTTAGTAAGCTTTCCTATGCCTAGCTTTCTATAATCCTCATAAGACATGAGATTTATACTAGCTCCCAGATCACATAAGACCTTCTTAAACAAAAAGCCTCCAATTTCACACGGAATCGTAAAACTTCCAGGATCTTTTAGTTTAGGTGGTAACTTATGCTGCAGAATTGCAGAACATTCTTCATTTAGGCATATATTCTCATATTCCTCTAATTTTTTCTTATTTGATAGTATATCCTTCAAAAACTTTCCATAGGTAGGCATATTTATCAGAGCTTCGATAACAGGGATATTAACATTAATATGACGAAAAGTATCAAGGAAACGAGCATACTTCTGATCAGTCTTAATCTTTTTAATTTGATCTTTAGGTGGAAAAGGTAAAGACTCTAAATCTATAACCTTTGGTTTCGAAGTCATTTTCTCTTTTCCTTTATCCTTTGGAGTATTACTTGATCGCCATGTTTCGTGTTCTTGACTTTTTCTTTTAATTTGTTCCTGAATCAATCTCTACTTCATACTCCTTCGATTCTTCTGTTTCTCATCCTTGTTTTCTTTATCTTCTACTCTAACATGTTCCTTAAATGATTCCTTAAATCTTTATCCATGGGGTCTTTCAAAATTCTAGGATTTTACCCATTTTTCACCTTCCTTCTCGGGTTCCAAACTTCTATTCCTTTTCAAGAATTTCTCTATGATTTCTTCTTCCTCATCAGTAAATTCAAGTTCATCTTTAGTCTCTTCATTGTTATCTAAATCATTTTCTACTTCATTATTCCCGAAGTTTTCTACTCCATTACTACCATAGAGTTTCCTACTTCTCGTAACTACAACATTTACCTCTCTTGGGTTTCTTTCAAGATTACTTGGTAATCCTCCGTGAGGTCTCATCGTTGTTACGTTCACCTTCCCTACTCAAATGATCTTCCATATTCCTTAATGAAGCTTCTATCGTTCTCATTCAGTATCATGTCCACTCATAGATGTTTTCATTGTACTCATGTCCTTCTTGATGAACCTATAGAAGTCATCATTGTTTCCATATTCTTAGCTTGAGTAGATACTACACCCATCATATTTTCCATCGCTTTCTCCCATTTTTCAACCCCTTCCGCAGTTGAGTTGAACTTTGAGTTACTTGTATATACTTTGAGTGGTATGTTGAGGATAGGATCTTGTAATGATTGTAAATTACGATTAGATGTATTTCCTTGATAAACTTGATTATTATTCATATTCTTATATCGAATCGGATACTGGCGGTTGTCCTGGCTTACTAGGGTTTTCGGACCATCTAAAAGTTGGGTGGTCTCTTCTAATAGCATTAAATGAGTTTGAATATGCATTATTCAAATTCCTATGCTGCTGAAGAAAACTCACTTCCTCTTTTGAATATCCTGTTGGTTCTTCTTTCCCTAATGACACATTATCATAATTTGAGTATTCAGTTGGAGTACTATTTTCGAATTTTGATTCTTACCTTGTTGTAATCCATCAAACTTTCTACTTAAATTCTCCAAATGTGCTAGAACTTCCGTATTTGAAGTACATCCTTCGCAAAAGCTACTTTTCTAGTGCTAGAGCCGGTTTCCCACATTCTATTGTTTTTGGAAATCTTTCTATAGCATCGTAAACTGCTTGAGCTTCACTCATCATTAACGAACCACCACATGCATGATCTACATCTCAGCACGTGAATCTTTTCTTAATTTACTGACGTAAAAGTTGAATTTGCATATCTAAGGAATAACCATGATCGGGACAAGCTCTTAACAATTTTTAAACCTTTCCCACGCATTCCCAAGTGTTTCTTCGATCCTTGTCTAAAATTAGCAACCTCGACTTTTAATTCCAAATTCCGTCTGAGTGAAATATTGTTTCGAATTCAGTTTGAATATCCTCCCAACTAGTTAACGAGTGGTGTGGAAGAGACATAAACCAATCTCGGGCTCTTCCTTTTAAAGAAAAGGAAACATAGTCATCCTTGTTAATTCCTTATGAGCACCTTGACTTTTGGTCAGATTGCACAGCTTCTTCAAACAGATAGAGATGATGATGTGGATCTTCATCATCTTCTCCTAGAAATTGGGCTCTTCGTCAATTAAACCAAAAGATGAGACTTAATTTCAAAATTATTCGCTCCTTCATTCGGTAATAGTATGGGATTATTAGTCCTGTTTCTCCTTACAGCTTTGATCACGAGATAGGTCTCGGGTTTGGCGGATTGTTACGATTATTCTGGTTCCGATCTTGATTGTTCCTATTATTATTATTATTCTGATTATTATTAATATTAACAGGGTTTTGTCCATGCCCTAAAGCATGATCTAGCCTCTGTTCGTTTGTTTCATCACTACCTTCAGCCATTTCTTTATTTTTATTAGAAGATGATTCCGTTGGAGATTTTCCAAGAGTCCTGGTTGGTTTGACCACGTTTACTCTCTATCCGCAATCGCCTTTCGTAGCGTTTATATCAGGCTTATAAGGAGTAAGTGAGGCTTTACCGCTTACGGTCATCAACTAATTAAAATAGAAAAATGCTCGAGTTTTAAAGAAGAAGAAAATTGGTACTAAAAGAAAGTAGATACCAACGAAAAATAAAAAAAGAAATGTGATAAGAAGAGTGTTGGTTTATCCTCAGAATTTTTAACTAATACAAGTAGTAACCATAGACACAAAAAAAAAAATAGCGACTTTGTTTCCCGGCAACGCGCCGTAAAGTCGACGTCACCAAACCAGACCTTAAAAGCGGCGTCAAGAAGGGACAGACCTTTTCTAGGTTAGACGGATCCTAACCGGCAAAGTGTACCGGGTCAAATTGTAGTGATAAAGTGGTGAGTCAAATGTCGAATCCTCGGGGAAAAAAGTGGTAATTCTTTTAAGTGTGGTTAAACACCAAAGAGTTGCTATTAACTCGATCTAAACCGCAATTTTATAACACATTACTACTACTCTAACCAACATAGAATAAATGCGTAATTTAAAAGTTATTCTAATATAATATATATATATATATATAAATATATAGATACCAAAATATAATATATAACCGTAGACTAACCAAAGTATATGTAATCAAATTATATGATCTTTTCGATTAATGGAATGTGTTCGATCTTCCTTTTAGGTCCAATTGAGTGAATGAAACGGTGTACTCTAATGTCAACAATTCCTCCTCACACGAGCGTATGAAATTGTCATATGTCAAAAGTCATCGACCCAAGGTCCACAACCGCCCCATGCTAAACTTAGTTAGTCAAAACAGTCACCGAGTACAAATCTACCCCGGATAAAAGAGGTGATTCCATTTGTCAGATGGCCGATGTTATTCAAGAGGCTCCGGTTGTCAAGCGGATCGATTTAATACAAACGATGTAGTTTCAATTAAACTGTGATTTTAACATTATTAAGATCTCGAGTACAAATTTTAATAAGATTTGTTTTATTAGGACAAATCCGCCTTCGGTAGGAAATAGGATTCCGTTAATCGACGGCCATTTTACCCCTCCGGTTTTTCTATTTTTACTCATATCCTGACTTCTCCGGTCGGGCTTCATCGCCAGGTTATATGTAGTATTCATTATGATTGATTACTTCATTCCGAATATGTTATCATTACGTAGCGAAATAGAAAAAGATTCATTTTACTCAATTTTAGTCATTTTTATTTTAACATCATTCCATTACCGAAAAGATCAAAATAATATGATTACATAACTTTGGCTAGTTATTAGATCTAGCCTAATAACATTATAAAAACTAAAAAGAAGAAAATAACAAACATAAACATAATTATTATAGAAATTACCCGATTACAACCTGTGACTCGAAATCGTCTTTTCCGGATTTTACAACGACTTCACAGCAACACCGAACCTTCGAGAATTTCCCGAGCATTACTACCGTATTACTACTACATTATTTTGGCATAAGGCCTATTTACAACTATAAAAGAAAGAGGAAAAGAGTTATATATATAGAATATGGTTTATATATATAATTTGGTACACCTCCAAATGAACTCTCTGATGCTCCTTTTTATAGAATTTTCCCCTTCCCGACCGGTCCTGAAAATTTGCCGGATCGGTCCGTGTAATGATGCTAATCATTTCAGCTTGTCCTCAGCATGTTCCCCATGTTACACATAATCATTACTTGTGCTTTGTAATTATATATATAATTATATATAATTACACGCTTAATCTTCTAAAAATCGTAACTTGAATTCTCGATATCGAATGACATAATCGAACTTCCGTTGAAAAGCTCGTTAAATTCTCTACAACTTTCATCAAGACCACTTCTTCGTAAAACATACTCGATGAGCCATTTGTATTATACGTCCTTTTTAAGATTTAGAAACAATTATTCCTCGATCATTTATATCGGTAATGACGCTTTATAACTTCCTTTCACCGACTTGTATTGACTTCAAAAAGTGTCGATACTGGATTTCGATTTCATCTTAGGATTCTCAGCAATGAAATAAACACAAAATACCCGTGTAAAATAGACACAATATTCGGTTACTAAAACCGGTACAAAAACTACAACTTTTATTATAAATACTAACTTTTACTACTAACTATACTAAACTACAAAGATTAATATTTTATACTAATTATATCATAATTTTAGATATTTTACATAGAATTTGTCAACAAAACATAATAAAATCACGTAAATTCAATCATATAAAAATAATGCATCAGTTGCATAATGTGCTTGACTTAGATGCAGTCCAGTGGATGTCTGATGAATTTCCACACCTAGGAAGTGATGCACAGGGCCCAAGTCTTTCATGTTGAACTCCTGACTTAGAAGCTGGACCAGAGACTCTAGGAGTTGGTCATTAGATCCTGTAATAAGCATGTCATCCACATAAAGTAGGAGCACTAGTGTGCCTTTATTAGTATGGTTATAGAATAAAGAAAGATCTGAAAGACTGCAAACAAACCCATACTGGAGTAAAAAAGCACTAAATCTGTCAAACCAAGCCCTAGGGGCCTGTTTTAACCCATATAGTGCCCTTTTTAATCGACAAACATGAGAGGGATTTTGAGTATTAGACATACCTGGGGGTTGTTCCATGTAGATTTCTTCTGAAATATAGCCATGTAAAAAAGCATTTTTAACATCTAATTGCTTTATAGGCCACTGGTAGGCTAGGGCAATACACATTAGGAGTGTTATAGTGCTGGGCCTAACAACTGGAGAGAAGGTTTCTGTATAATCTAGGCCATCAATTTGACTGTAGCCCTTGGCTACAAGTCTAGCTTTTAACCTTTCAAGGGTACCTTGAGGTGTTAGTTTGGTTTTAAACACCCATTTGCAGCCAATAACATGCATGTGGGGCTGTCTGGGAACTAATTCCCAGGTTTGATTTTGAGCAAGAGCATCAAGTTCCTCTTGCATTGCAGTTCTCCAGCCATCATGTTTGAGAGCTGATTTGACTGATTTTGGTTCTTTGGGTATGGTGGAGTAGGATACAGCTAGGGCATATTTGGGGTTAGGCTTGAAGATTCCTTGTTGTCTTCTAGGGGTCATAGGATGAGTATGTGGAGGATCAGTGTGGATAGGTGAGCTAGGAGTGGATGTGGTTGACTCTGGGATAGTGGTATCTGTAGAGTTGATCGGATCTGAGGTGGATGACATATCAAGCAAATCTGAGGAGCTTTGTGTTTCTGGTGATGATGGTTCAGGACTAACAGGATCAGGTATATCAAGGTTAGGTTCTTCCTCATGAGTGACAGGGTTAGGCACAGGGGTACTAGGACTACATTCTTCTGTTGGATTTTCAGAAGGTGATGGGGAAACATGGGATGATGTGGTGCATCCACAAGTGGTTGTGCTGGTTATAGGGAGCCAGGGATCAATCAAACTTAGGACATGGGTAGTGTTAGTAGGGACAGATTTGTTGTGATAAGGAAACTGTTTTTCATCAAAGGACACATGCCTGGAGATATAAAATCTTTTGGTAGGAGGGTGGAAGCATTTGTAGCCCTTGTGTTGGTTGCTATATCCAACAAAAACACAAGCCAGGGTTTTGGGTCAAATTTATGATGTTTGGTGTCCCAGGTGTATGGGTAGCACTTGGAGCCAAAGACTCTAAAACTGGAGTAGTCTGGTTGTTTATGAAAGAGTTTATGGAATGGGGAGTCTGACTGGAGGGCAGCAGTGGGAACTCTATTCATAACATATACTGCAGTTGAGAAGGCTTCTACCCACAAGGACAGGGGCACCCTACAGTGAAATAACATAGTAAGACCAAGTTCTCTGATGGTTCTATGCCTCCTTTCAACCATACCTGACTGTTCTGGGGTATGTGGACAAGAGATCAAGTGCACAATGCCTTGGTGTGTGAAGTGAGTGCCCAGAGATTTGTTTATGAATTCGCCCTCTCCATCTGTGTGGAACCTTTTGATATGTTGATTAAATTGTTTGTATACATATTTTTCAAATGCTATGAATGTATTAAAGAAATCAGATTTGTTTTTAAGAGGAACCAACCACACATACTTTGAATAATCATCAATAAAACTTGCATAGTATCGAAAATGCCCTAAAGATTGAACAAGGGATGGCCCCTATAAATCACAATGAATTAAATCAAAAATACTGGAACTAAAATGTTCTGATTTATCAAAAGGAAGCCTGTTTAATTTGCCAAGTTGGCAGCTTTCACACAGGTGTTCCTGTTTATTTTGCCCTAACACCTCAATGAGGCCTTTATTCTTCAAAACTTGAATGGTTGGGAATTGTATATGCCCTAGTCTTTGGTGCCACAACTCAATGGTGCATGCTTTAAATCAGTGAGAGAAGTGTGCTTCCAGTGTCTGAGGATGACATAGAGGTTTCTTTTAAGGTGCCCTCCACCAAGATACATCCGCTTGTCTTTTCCTTAAGAGCACAAGGTTTGTTAGTAAAAACACAAATCTGCATAAAATTGAATAGTTAACTGACTTATAGACAGAATGTTCTTTTGCATGTCTGGTACTAAAAGCACTCTTTTAATGACTACTGGATTGGGATAATTTGTTATGTGTAACTCTCCTATGCCTGTTATTGGAAGTTTGGAGCCATTACCTATTATTACTAAGTTTGTTCCTTCATAAGGGGTCAAATTATGCAATATATAGGGGTTACCTGTCATGTGATTGGATGCTCATGTGTCCATGATCCATTTAGTATCTACTATGGTGTTGTCCAATGTAAGAGGTGGACAAAGGCTCGTGGGGTGTTATCATCTTGTGCCTTGGAATTCCACTCACCAGATGTTAGCAATGTGGCGATATCCCACAAAGTCTTTGGCATGTTTCATGTTTGTACTGATCTCTTTCTGCTTTAGACATTCTTCTGGAGACCTTTTTTTGTCCACTCTATGATGGTGCTCCTGCTGTTTGTTGAGCCTGAAATCCTCTACCTGTGGAGGTAAATCTGGAAGGGTTTTCTGTTTTTTGCTGTGGTCTTTGTCCATAAAAAGCCATCTGAGTGAGGGGTTGTCCTTCTGATCCTTTGACTGAGAACCATGTCCTCCTTTGATCCAGATTTTGCAATTGGGATACCAGTTCAATGTAAGTAGGTCTAGGAGGCTTTAGCATTGTGGTGGTAAATGTTTCATATTGAGGGCCAAGGCTAGTTAAGAGGTAGTACACCTTTTCAGAATCCTGAACTGGTTTTCCAATTACAGCTAGACTGTCACATAACCCTTTGAATTTTTGGATGTGTTCATTGATATTGTTGTCCTCATCCTTTCTTAGGTATGTAATTTGCTGTTTTAGGTTGAATTCTCGCTCCCGGGAGTCTTGTGCATATCTTTCGATTTTAGTGCACCCCATACACCGCTAGTAAGGTAGCCGAGTCCAATGACCAATCCAAGTGATTCTTCTGAGAGGGATCCAATCAACCACCCTCTCAGCAATCTGTCAGCTTTCTTCCACTTTACATATTCTGGATTTGATGTTTGTGTGACTGATTCTCCTTGCGCTGTTGATGTGATGAATTCTGCAGGTGTTGATGCTCCTTTTTCAAGGTGATCTATAAGGTCTTGGCTTTCTGCCAAGGCCGTGCTTGCTCTCTCACAAAGGATAATTTTGGAGGTGAGTTTTAGGGATATAAAACCGGAGACATTAAGGGATAGACTTGACATAATTATGAGTTGTGATCTCGCAAATTATGATGTATGATTGTGGTTAGACACAACTAAGCTCTGATACCATGAAAAAAAATGAACAAGAAATAGAAAAACCTGATTTTATTAAAATGAACTGATATTGTTCTTTTTCTGTACATCTCATGGCCATCGGCCCTTGAATATATAGGCTAGGAAAAATTATAGCTATTAAAAGGAGATAAATGCAATATTATCTTAAAAACACAAAAACTATCTGATCACAAAATGAAAGGGAATAGATAAGCTTGTGGACTCTTGAACACTAATCACTTCCAGTTTGAATTGATGTAGGACTCTTATATGCGGCTGATCCTGTGATTTGAACACCCTTATCTCTCCATTCACCTTATGACTCCAATCACAGGTATTTTATTTAAAAAATTATGTGTTTATCTTTGAATTTCCGCAATTATCTTTGAATTGTCTAAAAAGAGTCCTTTGCATGTAAGGTGTTTGTTGAATTGTCTGAAAGAGGTCTTTGCATGGCCATCTTTTGCTGGAGTTTGAACATGCTGTATGATGACCATAATTCATTTGCTCATGCTGTATTAGTTAACAGGAGGAATTATGTATACAGGAATATATACGTTCTTATATTCATGTTCTTATATGTAGTTGAGAAATACATGTAAAAAATATTATGAGACATGTAATTTAAAGGTTTCTGCTGAACGGAGGTCTCACATCAAATGAGAATCAGAATGTAACGTTGAGATTGGATTTAGTTACTATCTTTTTTAACAATGTACGATAAACAAATGTGATATGGACTCATCACTATCTCTAGAAAGTGTAATTAATTCTTTAAATCACATTAAATGATCTAATATTTTTATATTTATGTCTTTTAAGTTGTTGTTTAAGCATTTAATGCTACACTTTTTATTGTAAATATTGTAATGAGGGAAGAGTATTTAAAGAAATTTGGCGATAAATACACAAACTAAACATTTATTTTGGAACAAACCAAAAAAAAAGCGTGGATAAATAAAATGGGACGAATGGAGTATATATTTGGACGTTTGAAACCGATTTGGCATATGACAAATGTATTAATTGGGAACACTTCTCGTAAGTGTGTAAATGAGTTGCGTATTAGAACATATTGATTTGTTTATGTTTAAATTGGAGATAATGTATTGAGCTCAAGCGGATGCTCGTGGCGGTAATCATGGATACAGATTTGACGTGGGTGAGATTGGTCATCCCACACGTTGCATTCATTATGCCTCACGAGTAAAGAAAGGTACCTCGGCTTGATATAGGGTTGCCATTAGCAATATCATCTTCAATAGGGTGTAGATCACCTCGGTCTCTTATAGTCGACATGGTGCAAGTCATTAGGCGTAGTGCAAATCTTCCTTGGTCACAATCACCGTTACACCCCATGGAATGATCATTATACCACAAACTCTAATTGTGTCATGATATCCACTTTGAAATCATGAGCGTTATTTCTCGGCTGCAATGTCCCATAATGGGTGATCCTCCACTTCAATTTCCAACAACTCATCGATCGTCCCACGATGGAACATTATATAAAGAGGTCATTTTCTTCATTTAGAACGTATGTTGTCTATCATAATACGCTTGCTATTACTTTATATTCCTACTCATTGCCTTAATAAAAATTTCTCTACAATGATTCTAACTTGATCGTAGTGTCCCCAATGGATGCAAACTCGGGACCCCTTACGCTCTGTTTATTTTATAGGTCCACACAAAAGCTATCTCGGATGTAATATTACGATTCTCGGAAAAAAAGACGTGCACTCATGGAGAATCGAAATATTATATTTATTTCTTTATGGATTTAAAGTTTATAAATGATTATAAGTATACATGTATAATTTAGGATAATTATGGGAGTCAAAAATAATTTAAAAGATGGGAGTTATTTTAGAGGAAATAACCCTCCACTGTCACGGATTTTATCTAAGCAAAATAAACAAGTAATAAATTTATAAATCCGGTATACCCCAAGTGTAGGGATCGTAGCATAGCGATTAATACCGAGTCGATCTCGGGGAATCGGGGTATCTAGTTCATTAATTTTCCTAAGTTTGATACCATTATTATTAAAACCTAAAATAACAAAACGAAAGATAAACTTGACAGAGGATTATCACTCCAAAGCCAGGAAAGATCGTTGCGAACATAACTAAACTATAAACGAGAAAAACAATAAAACTCATAAAAGCATGATAATGACTATAGCGATTAAACATAGAACAAGAAATGATCCACCGTCCCGCAACCCTTAATTTCCTCTCTAGATTATCTTATGATGATTTAACTAAAATTGTGATTCACCTATCAAAGGTATGAACTCCTAATCTCTTAGGTAATTCGCCTATCAATCTTTTATCTCTCGATCTTAAAGATTAACGCTTCCAAGCGAAGGTGCAAGATTTCTCAATCTAACAATCTAGATATTCTAACCTAGCAACTCTCGTATTTTTAGGTTAAGAAAAATCTATTCTTTCCTACGGTGATCTAGGTTTACACCGACTCTCGTCACATAGTAAACATCAATAGCAAAACATCTCTCGATATAAATTTGCATAACATGAAAATCATAGAAAAGAAACAACTTAACTAAAACTCACGAAATCATCCAAAGGAAGAAATAAAAACGATGCTGAAAAGTTTTACATGCTTGCTCCAAGTTTGATCGACTTTCAAGCCATCCTCATGAATCGAACAAGAAAACGAAACAAAATAAAACAACTAATTTAACCCTCGGTCGGCCAAGCACTGAGGCTTGGCTGACCGAGCACAACTCGGCTTCAGAATTTAGGGTTTTCTGCGGCTGCTGTCGATATATGATATGATTAGGGTTGAAATAATGCGGCTATATATAGAAAACTAGGTCGGTTATGCTTAAGTCGGCCGTGGACGCCCGCCGGGATGAGTGGACGCACGTCCAGCTGGTGTAAATTCTTCGAGTCGGGCTGAGTCTTGATCAGACGCCCGTCCTATAGGTTTTTGAACGCCGCTCAAAGAAATTTCAAAACTCAATCAAACAGCTCCTCTTGGACGCCCGTCCACTTTTCTGGACGCCAGTCCACTGGACGGGACCTCAAACGCTCGTTCAACTTGTAAATCTTCATTCCAATCCTCAACTTGCATCTTCCTCCTTCCATTTAATCTTCAATCAAGTATCTTTTCAGCTCCTTCAATCCCTCTCCATGACATGTAAATGTACCTTCAAAACCATAAGAACACGCAAAGTGTAAAACCATAGATAATTACCAATAAAATCACGAAATTAGCTCAAGTTTACACTTAAAGACTTTTAAAACTCATTTGCTCAATAATTCGATTAAACCCTTAATTTCTATGCAAATAATATGAATATGGAGGAAATCATTATAAAATATAACGTTATAAATCATATAAAATCACCCTTAACACCCACCATGTGAAGAAGTTTTCAGACTTTTGAAAAGAGTTCCTGCAAACTTTTGAGAGCAAAGTAAACAGCCATAGGAGGCTTTCCCTAAATTCTCACAAGTTACTACTCCGTTTTCAGATTCATGTAGGGCAACGATATCGTGAGAATGCAAGGATCGTATTGATACTAAGATTTCCAAATTTTATCAAGGTATGAAAATAGCCATAATCTTGGATTCGTCACGTTTTGATCATGTTTAGCTGAAGAAAGTTGTGTAATCCGTAGTTCCTTGTAGTTAGAAATCTTGATCCTAACTAGTTCTTGAATTGATTGTGGATTTAAATAGGTTTTATTGGAGTTGAAGGTCTTGCTGCAGATTTTCTGCAAGTTGCTTTCGTTGTGTGCTTTGATCAAGTAAGAAAATCTTCTCTATTGCTTTGATTTGGTTTGGTATAGTTAAGTCTTGGTGTTGGAAGTAATATGATGTTATTTTCATGTATAAGTGTTGTCTTGCTAGTATATGATGCTATATGTTGTTGAAGTGACACTTTTCTACTGTTTTGATGAGTATATAGTTGAAGAACATGTTTGGAAGTGGTAGAGATCCGATAAAGTGCAAAAAAATATGTTTTGGGGGTTACTGCGCTTGGTGCGGGCGCACAAAGGCTAGTGCGGGCGCACTGGAAGAGCAGGAGGTCCAATTTTACATTAAGAGACTTGGTGCGCGCGCACACGTAACCAATCTTGAGCGCACTAAAGCTAGTCTTGGCGCTGATCCAGTCTTGGGCACACCGACGATCAATGAAAGTTCGATTTTACACTCAGAGGCTTGGTGCAAGCGCACCAGAATCCAGTCTTGGCGCGCCATGAAGCTGATCTGAGCACACCGCCATGTCTTTTTGTGTTTGATCGAGTTTGAGCCCCAAGTCTAGTTTTAAATGTTGTTTATTGACCTTATAACATTAAATGAACATGAATAAGCCTCGATCAAGCTTCCAATGCGTTTAGTTCTGGCACAAGATGTACTCTTCCATAGAGTTGAAGTTCGGGACCGTCAGAAGGGTATGAATGGCTTGTACTTTGATGAATTAGTATTCATCAATGTATGTGTATGTGCTTAGGTGTTATGTCAGAGAGTCTAAGCGAGGAGTAAAGTTGTTAAGTGAGCTCCTACCTTGAAAACACTTAGGTGGCTAGTTAATGATTAATAATTTACATAAGTGTGTAGTAAAGACAAACATCGTAACATTCTTGGTAAGGCATTAGTCTATATCGCGATGTGTGGGCGGTCGAGATAAAGTGAATAACTCTGCTGGCCTATAAACGGCTAAATGGTAGGGGACTTCACGCGAACGTGTACACTATCGGGTCTTAACCCGTGGCTATTGGTGTGATCCACTAATAGGTTGCAAACGATACCTGCGGCTGGTGGGTAGCACCATGCGTAGTGCCCTTGAATGCCGTGTAACAAACTTAAGTTAAGTTAGAAACATTTAGTCACAACGTGTTGATGAGTATGAAGTGAACCCTGGAATTGAGTCGACCAAATAAAGATAACTTAATAACTATGTAAGTCCTTCTTTGTGAAATCTAGTTAATGCAATAGCTTCTGTTTCTTGCTAAGTATCTTTGTACTTACCTCAAATGCATGTTTGTTGTGGTTGGGGTTGAGAAGATGAACAGGTTGAACAGGAGTTCGATGAGGACTTTGAAGATGATCTTTGATGCTCTTGTCATGCTATGCACTCATCATATTTTATTATTACTAGCTATGTCGTTTCCCTTCAAGACTTATGTTGTAATTTCATTTCAAGACATGTTGTACTTCTTTGATATTCTTTTCTTGTAAAATACTTGTATTTCTTTCTTTTCTTTGAACATCGTATGGTTGTAAGATTTGACGTTCGTTGTTGTAAGATATCTTTTCTATCTTTAGTATGGTTGTGTTTTTATTCTTATCTTTTATAAAAAAGAAATATACCCGTGTCTTTTAGCTTCTGTTTATGCAAAACTCGATACGACATAGTAGATACTTACGTATAAGATTGAATTTATTTAATATTATATGTGCCAAACGTTTTATTTTCGGATAAAAACTCGGTGTCCGAGAACGAGACGTTACACTGGATCAGCACTTGAAGGTCCATGCCTATTACCCGCATAGTTAAATATCAAACTACAATTCGTACAATATCTGACAGCGTCACCATTTTTATTTCATTATCACCCTCCAAACATACCTAACCGGCTAAGATATACAAGAAAATGTGTCTCGTTATTTATTTATTTATTTATAAAGTAGCCTTAAATGACAATCGGAAGAAACATTTTAACCTAACATCCACCTAATAAAAATCACTTTAAAATCGTAAGCACTCAATAATCAATAATTAGTTGGTTTTGGTAGCAATAGTTAAGTAGCCTCTCCAACCATCTTTCATAATAATGCAACAACTGCGAAATCATTATTATTATTTTAAACTTTTTTAATGTAAACTTAAAATGACGTAATTGCCATCAGCTGCTTCAATATTTATACGTGAAATCTAATTTCTGAGGACTAAGATATTGCATATTATTAATGTGTGTGCCACTTAGTTAATAA
>JAOBSW010000044.1:0-111372 GCA_026214975.1 Gentiana macrophylla | reverse complement strand
CAAGAATGACTCATCCCCTTTTTGTTGGAAGGTAAAAATGTCAGTCAGGCACTGGGCTGTTTTCGAGGGTGGGAAATATTGACTTAAGAACTCCTTCTCGAGTCCTGCCTATTTCCTTTTAGCTCCAACCGGCTACTCTATCGAGGAATCATTTGATGGTTCGATCTCCGGGTTGAAAATCAAAGGTCCTGATTTACTTCGTGTAAGCATGCACTGAAGTGAAAATCGAGGAACGGATTAAGGCAGGTGAACGCCCGTTTGCTAAGGTTATCTTGTGATGATTAACTAAAGATGTGGTTCACCTAATCAAAAGAACAAGAACAACAATCCGACATTATTCGAACCCTAAACCCTAGGGGCAGCTTGGCTGCGTTTTTACTTAGTTTTTACTCAAATTCTATGCTTTTAAATCTCTAGATTAGATCTTTCAATTTATGTATTTTATTCAAGCAATTCAAGCCTTCAAGAAGATGCTAAGAGGCTAAACCTCTTTGAACAAGCGTTGTGAAGCCGTCCAACTCAACAGTTGATTTCTAGTTCGTGATTATTTTGTGAGTCCTATTTCAAGTTCGTTTCTTTTATCATGTTTTGTATGTTTTATTGCGTGTTTAATCGAAAGATGCTTGCTTTGATGATTGGTTATGTGATGAGAGTCATGTCAACCTTAGATCACCATGATAAAAGATTGGATCTTTGATCTAAATAAAGCGAAAGTTATTAGATTGACTTTCTAGATTATAAATCGAAGATTTCACGCCTAGGTTAGAAAGACGTAATCTTTAACATCGAAAGATAAAAGATTAGAAAACGAACTTGTCTAACCAACTGGACGCCCGTCCAGAATGCTTGGACGGATATCGGGCGCCATTCAAATAACGCCTGAACTCTCTCGTATGTGAATTTTCCTTACGACGCCCGTTTAAGGTCTTCAAACGCCCGTCGAGGGTTGCTTTGATGGTGGGCGCTTTCGTCTAAGATTTCAGATGCCGCTTAATGTCTGGGCGCCATGCTGGGCCTTGATTTACTCGGAGCCGAGCATGTAAAACCCTAATTCAGTCTATCATCTCTTCATTCCATCTTCAAGCTTGCATCCACTTCGATTTTCAGCTCTTCTTTCTTTCCATTTTAACTTCAATCAAACATCATTGTTTAAGCTCATCCCATCAATTCTCATGACATATTTAGGTACCTACAATCACGATAAAGATGTGCAAAATGTAATATCACGGATATAACGGTATTTACCTATAAAATCACGTAAAACTACCACTTTTGCACCTAGATGCTTCTTAAACGCGTTTGCTCAATATTTAGATAAAACCAACGATTTTCTATAAAAACCATTTAAATAACGAGGATATTGTTACGGAAATATCGTAGAATAAACCATAAATTTCACCCTTAACAACTCCCCCACACTTAACCCTTTCTCGTCCCGAGCAAAACAAAACAAAAACCTAGCTCAGAGTCAAAGAATAGGTGGATACCAAATATAGTGCATAGTAACTAAGTAGAAATTCACCCAAGTGTTTGCGTGCAAGAGCCATATCAAACTTCCACTAGATCCCAACTTGAATTGAATTCAAGCAAAACTAGCTAGTATCACACCTTAGTTAAGCATAGATGACGCTCAGATGTGCACGCGAAAAGATAATAGAAAGTGATCAAACCATTTCCGACATACTTAGAGGAGGATTCCTACAACATATCATAAGAGTTTATACTGGGTATAAAGTCATCATTGGCCAAGTCTTGAATTTTTTCGATTTTTTTTCTTTTTTTTATTTTTTTTTATTCACTTTTTAACACACATCAAAAATGAGCTCTTGCCCGTCATAGTAGAATTGGACATTTTGAGATATGCCCTAACTACCCAAATCATAAGGCGACTTTTTCCGATCAGCCGTGAGCTATTGGTCGTCATAGTGGTATAGGGCGTTCGTGATACGCCCTACCTCACTCAAATCATAAACCAACTTTCACACACACATTTATTATTAATTAGCATTACTTATACAAGATTTACAATTTGGCGAGTTGGTTCTAAGCCATGGGCTATACAAACTCTACTGAGCATAATGCCTCAAGTAATGAATTATTTATTATTACTACTTCAAGACTTTGGCAATGACTTACTTATCACATTCAAACTCTATGATATTCACAATATGTCATACTTTGAATTTAAATCCAAACTATTATGAAATATAGCACTAAGCACATAGTATAAGCTAATCAAGGAATGCTTAACCTATATGGATCTAGCTTTTAAAAATTAGCTCGTCATCCTGATAAAGCACGTGAAATAAAGTCGTGAACATCTAACTCATCTAGCATACACAATCTCGGCATCCATTAAGTTTAAACATTGAACATAGGCATGTAGTTGTTCACTCGGGATAAAACAATTTTTTTCAAATTTGAGTGCATTTTGCATTGAACTTCTCATGATATGAGCGAAGGTATATAGGTACACAATTTATCCCCTCCCCCACACTTAAAACACAACATGTCCTCAAGTTGTGCAGAAATAAAGTAAAGTAAAGTACTTAGCTGATTTATAAAGGTCGGATCGTTGAGCAGGCTGCAGCCTAAAAAAGGGCAATGACCCCCGTATGTAGAAAGCTAGTATCAGCTAAATAGCTCAAAGTAACCTGCAGTACTTGATAGACACAACAAAATATCTGGGGGAAAATCGGGGAAACATGCACGAGATAGATGTAAGGAAAGGAGAACACAGTGCATAGTAAAACAGGCGTTCGACTAAAACAGCATGCAACCCAAACAGAAATTTCTTGATTAAAACCCAAAATGAATACAACTTCACATCAAAACATCACAAAAACTTAAAACAAAAAGAAAAACAAAGAAATGGTGGGTTGCCTCCCACCGAGCGCTTTCTTTTAACGTCGAGGGCTCGACGATTAGTGAAAGTTCAACCCGGATCGGGCCACTTGATCTTTCGCCGACCACTCTATCAAAAGAGCTCTTGTCGACAATGTGACCGAGAAAAACAACAATGCAGCAGGGAATCCTGCTCTTCAAACTCTCCAAGGCCTTTGATCTTTTAGTGTTGACTTCCTCCTCCTTCCCTCTTCTTCAGATGCATTTCCTTCCATCTTATTCCATATCCCAACTTCCAAACTAAGACTTGGTGGTGATTCGCACCGGCCTCGATGAATAAATCGTGCAAACTCCTTAAAGTCATCGACTTCAGATTCACACACTCATATATGTCGAGGAACCGAACAATTAAAGGTGCCTCCTTTTGTAGACCAATGTAATGTTTGCACCTTTGACCGCTTACCTTAAACGGTCGATCACCAATTCCTTTTAGCTCCAACACTCCGCTTGGAAAGACTTGCAAAATCTCGAACGGGCCGGACCACCGTGTCCGAGCTTTCGAGAAATGCAGATGTAACCTAGAATTGTATAGCAAGACTCGCTCTCCCGCATGAAACTCTCTTTGCTTAATTTTCTTATCATGGAGCAGCCATTCTGTCCCTTACTCACTCGGGCGCTCTCGTAGGCTTGGAGTCCGAACTCATCTAGCTCATGCATCTCGCCAAGTCTCATGCTCACCACAAGCTTTGGAATCAAAATTCAAGAACTTCGTCGCCCAGAAGCTTTATGCTCAAGTTCGACCGGCAAATGACATGGCTTTCCATAAACCATTTGATATGGAGATGTACCCATAGGTGTCTTGTAAGTCATCCCGTAAGCCCACAAGACATCATCCACCCCGGACTCGATCCGTCCGATGATCATTAATCTGCCTTTTCTAAGATCTTCTTGAGGCTCGTTACTACGCTCACCCGACCACTTGTCATAGGATGGTATGGTGTACGGTTTATGCCGAACACCATATTTCTCTAATACTTTGTCTAGTGGTCGATTACAAAAGTCGTCCCTCGTCATTCGATTAAGGCTCTCGGGCAGCCAAACCTCACGAAAATATTTTTCTTTAAGAATTTCATGACCGCTTTATGGTCATTGTGAGGGTGGCGATAGCCTCCACCCATTTAGACACATAGTCTACACAGACTAGGATGTATCTATTCCCGCATGAGGATGGGAATGGACCCATAAAGTCAATCCCCGGACATCGAACACCTCACACTCTAGAATGGGTTTTAACGGCATATCATATCTCCTTGTCAAAGCACCGGTTCTTTGGCACCTATCACGGCCTTTTACAAAAGGCTTCAGTATCCTTAAAAATCGAGGGCCATAAAAACCAGTTGGAATATCTTATAACGGTCTTCCAGGACCGAAGTGGCCGCCAGTGGGACCACTATGACATTGTTCAATTATGTCCCGTTGCTCAGTTCGGGACACACCGGCGAAGTAACCCATCTTTACTGAGTTTAAAAGATACGGTTCTTCCTGACATAATATTTGAGATCGTGAGAAGAATTTCTTCTTCTCATGATACTAAAACTTGGGATTCGAGATCTGGGAATGGAGGTAATTAACGATTGAAGAATACCACGGAGGATCGACGCGTGCCACTATTCACGCAGACATAACACTCTCAAAGGGGGCAATATAAATCGATGTCTTGTGGATTTTCTTCTACTACCGGCAACACTCTTGATATGTGGTGCGCTCATCGTGCTTTCACTACCCTTGATATCTTTAATATGAACATCAAACTCCTGAAGGTAAGAATCAAACACAAAGAGTCTCGGTTTTGCGACCTTTTTATTCATCAAATAAGCGCAGAGTGCGTGATCGGTCCGACAATCACCTTGGCACCCAAGAAATAACTTCCGAACTTGTCCATAGAAAAGACAACGGCTAAAAGTTCCTTTTCCGTGGTAGTGTAGTTTGCTTGTGCGGATTCGAGGGTATGGCTTGCATAGTAGATAGGTTGGAATTTACCATTAAGTCTTTGTCCCAACACCGCACTAACGGCGTGGTTGGAAGCATCACACATTAATTCGAATGGTAAGTTCCAATCCGAGAGATCAGTGGAGCGGAGATCGAGGCGATGTTTAAGCTCTTTGAAGGCACACTTGCAATCATTGTCGAAGTTGAAAACGACGCGTCCTCTTTAAGTAAAGTTGATAGAGGTTTTGAGATCTTGGAGAAATCTTGAATGAATCTCCTATAGAAGCCGGCGTGACCAAGAAAACTCCTCACTTCTTTCACGTTCTTAGGGTAGTTCATCTTTTCTATGGCCTCTATTTTGGCCCTATCAACTTCTATGCCCTTAGCTGAAATTTTATGGCCAAGAACAATGCCCTCATCCACCATAAGGTGGCATTTTTCCCAATTGAGGATTAGGTTCTTCTCCACACATCTGTTAAGCACCTTGTCCAGATTAGCAAGACAATCCATCGAACGATTTACCAAACACCGAGAAGTCATCCATAAAGACCTCCATGCATTTCTCAATTAGCCCGTCAAAAATTGCTAACATGCATCTTTGAAAAGTGGCCGGAGCATTACAGAGGCCGAATGGCATTCACCTATAAGCGAATGTACCATACGGGCAGGTGAAGGTCGTCTTTTCCTGATCAACGGGGTTTATAGGGATCTGGAAGTACCCGGAGTATCCGTCCAGGAAACAGTAAAAGGGGTGTCCTGCCAAACGCTCGAGCATTTGGTCAATGAAGGGGAGAGGCAAGTGGTCCTTCATGGTTACTTCGTTCAGTTTCCTATAGTCGATACACACACGGTAACCGGTGACTAATCTCAAAGCGACTTCTTCTCCCTTGTCATTTTTTTCAACAGTGATACCACCTTTCTTAGGAACCACCTGCGTGGGGGACACCCAATCACTGTCAGCTATTGCATATATGATCCCCATATCAAGCAACTTGATGATTTCTTTCTTCACCACCTCCTGCATGTGGGGATTTAACCGTCTTTGAGGTTGTCTAATATGCTTGGCTCCTTCTTCGATTTTTATCTTGTGCATACAGACGTCAGGAGATATACCTCTGATATCTCCTACACCCACGACAAAAGCTTTCTCATTTCTTTTCAAGACGGCCAACAACTTCGCTTCTTCTTCCTCTCGTGACTTAAGCGGAAACAATTAACGGAAGCCGATCACCCTCTCTCGAGGAAAACATACTTTAAATGTTTCGGTAACGGTTTTAACTCGAGGTCAATCGGAGGGTCTTAGCTTCTAATAAATCTACTTCCTCTGAAGGCGAAAGGTTCTTACTCACTACAACTTCATCTTCAGTCTCAGCTCCAAGCTCATTCAAATCTATCCTACCATATTGGTTCAGATTATCGATCAAGCGTTCGTATTCAGAATCTACTGCAAGGACTTGCTCTTCTAGAAAATCACTGAAATCATCAAATGATTCCTCGATAGAGTAGCCGGTTGGACATTCAGAAGGTCTTTTGATAGCTTTAGATACACTATAGCTCACTTCTTCATTTCCAACACACAAAGTTACTTTAGCACCGTCATCACAATCAATGGGGGCTCTAGCTGTAGATAGAAAAGGTCTTCCAAGAATCAGGGGTGTATTTGGTTGTTGGATGTCTAAAACAAACCAATCCACAGGAAAGGTAAATCTATCGACCTGAACCAACAATTTCAAAATCCCTGTCGCTTTCTTGGATGATATATCTGCAAACTGGATACTGAAAGTGGTAGGCTCCAAAAGGTGGTCTAAATGAAGTTCTTTGACACACAGATAAAGGCATAAGGCGATGGAAGCTCTAAATCACATAAAGAGTTAGGAAAGATAAGGCCCCTATTTGCAAAGTGAGAACAAACCTTCCAGGATCACCTTTCTTAACGGGTAAATCATCATAACCTATCATAGAGCGGGTCTTCACTTTGGTCACCCCGTCCATACCCTCTAATTTCTTCCTAGATGAGACTACATCCTTTATAAATTTCGTGTATCTGGGCATCTCAACAAGAACATCGAGATAAAGGCAAATTGACTTGAGTGTTCTTTAAGAGGTTGAGAACCTTTTCATACTTTTTATCCTCGAGATAAAGAAATGTTTTTCTTCCTTGGTGGAAATGGAAGTTTCTTCAATTCTTCTTGAAAAAAAATTTCTTAGAAGAGGCACTAACGACTTTATCTTCTAAATCCTTCCATCTCACCGTCTTTTACGTCTTCTTACACGGGGATCCTCCTCCCGACTCACTTCTTAGATTTCTCGATCGTCTGGTCACCACCCGAATTCTTTCTTGATTTCTATCTCATCTTCCTCTTTTCTTCACCCAGATTGGGGATTGGGTCTTCTCAACTTCCTCCCACCGTGTCGCAGGTAGGAGGGTCTACCCGTTTCCACAGTTTCGTTGAATGCGGGGTTTCCTTGAAGTTGAGTGCGGATCTTAAATTCATGGCACTAGTTTCCTCCCTACCATAAGGGGTGGTTGGTGTTAGATCAAGACACCACGGTTTGGGTTCAAATCGGCTTGGGCCACTAGGCTGCCTTTTTGGATTTCTTTCGTGAAATCCAGGCGGATGACCACGAGGTCGTGAAGCTAGTTGCTCAATAATCGTCCCAACCGCCTCTCAGATTTTTAATAGTTTTTGTTGCTCCTCAAAGTCGATCTGGTAGGAGCATCATTGGACCCAGATGGCCCTTGATGATTTTGAAATCCGGGAGGATGTTGATTAGACTGGTTTTGATAAGTAGAATTGGTGTTGGCAGGCCACGCCTGATTGAACCTCTGTTGAAAATTCGAACTCTGATTCGGGTTTTGAGAGTAGTTTCGATTGGAATTTTGATTCTGATTATAACCAGAGTTTTGACTAAAATTTCGGTTTTGGTTATAACCCTGATTCTGAAAGTCATTCTGGCCAGAAAATTGATTTGGGAATCGTTGGTTTGGCTAACCAGAAAAAGCATTGACTTCCTCATTTTCCCTGTTTAGGGGACAAGCTAGAGAAGTGTGGCCTTTTAGACCACAAGTCTGGCAAATTACCGGAGTATACTGTCTCGTGCTTTGGACAGCATTGACTTGGTAATTCGCATGGAGATTGAATTGACATTGCTCAATCACGTGACCAATCGCAACATTGTCGCGATCATGAGAACTTGAGCGTTACGATGATAGGAGGAGTGGGTGTGATCTGTTTTTGGGACAGAGTAAGAGCGGCCACCTGCTGCTGCAGCATGGCGATCACCTGATTCTGAGAATTGACTTCCTCAATCTTTGGAACAGACGGGGCTGTAATTGCCTGATATGAAGGAGCATAGTTATATCTGGCTATATCTTCAAATAAAGCCCAACCTTCTTCGGGTGTCTTCTTCAGAAAAGCTCCTCCGGATGAGCTATTCACCATCCCTTTGGTTAATTCAGTCAACCCACTGAAGAATGTGTTGACTTGACGTTGTAAAGCTAGGCCATGATGGGGGCAGCGACGCAAAAGAGATTTAAAACGCTTCCAGGCATCGAAGAATGACTCATCCCCTTTTTGTTGGAAGGTAAAAATGTCAGTCAGGCACTGGGCAGTTTTCGAGGGTGGGAAATATTGACTTAAGAACTCCTTCTCGAGTCCTGCCCAAGTGGTAATAGATCGAGGAGTTAAAGAGTTATACCACTCTTTTGCTTCTCCTCACAGAGAGAAAGGAAAAAGCTTTAACTTTATAGCATCCTCAGAAACTCCCTAAATGCGAGTCGTATCACAGATCTCCAGGAAGGCGTAGACATGATTATGCGGATTTTCAGAAGGTAGACCATAAAAGATAGATGCATGTTGCAGCATCTGAATAAGACCAGGTCTCAACTCGAAGTGATCTGCAGCGATTTCAGGCAAGGTTATAGCAGGGTTTACCGTGATGGCTCCAGGCATAGCATAATCTGCTAATGACCGTCTATTTTCAGCCATTGTGATAACGGTTTCTTCAAGTTCTTCCTTGCAAGTTCCTTCAAGGCTTTCTATCGATTGATTACCTAAAGAACGTTGCTTCCTTTTACGGTTTGGACGAACAATAGTGCGTTCGATCTCCGGGTTGAAAATCAAAGGTCCTGATTTACTTCGTGTAAGCATGCACTGAAGTGAAAATCGAGGAACGGATTAAGGCAGGTGAACGCCCGTTTGCGAAGGGGAACGGACGTTCAAAGGTTGGACGAGCGTCAACTCAAGTCGAGTTCCAGAGAAGGCGGTCACGAGCACTATATACTACCATGCAAAACTACCTCCTAACCGGCCGAATACCGGGTAGTTGCTAGTAAAGTTGGATAAGTACGGGTATCGATCCTCAGGGAAAATGGATGTTGAATCTAATTTTATTAATCCTCTCAATTGTTACTCAAGAAAACAAATAAACGAAAGAAACGAACAAATAACACATAGAACAAGTAAACTAAATCTAAGCTAAAAGCGAAATAAAACTAAACTAAACTAACGACACATGGGCTCAAACAATGTACAAACTAAGTGATCTCAATCCTAGTTCATCTCATGACTTTAATTCAAATTGTGGTTTCACCTTGACACGAGACACAAATCCTTAATCTCTTAGTGAATCCGTATTCTCAAGCTCAAAAATCCTACTCTCGTAGTGAATTCAATTTATCAATCTCTCCTCTCTCGAATGTTGAGACCGATATTCAAACAAAAGCGAAGGTGTAGATTCAGGTTAACTCTCGTATTTAGAATCTAACAACCTAGATAATTAACCGATTAATTTGTCATCATTAATGATTAAAGATCCTATCTTTCTATGGTGATCTAGTTTACGCAACTTTCGTATGTTGTAACTATCAATCGCAAACCAATCTCTCGATAAAGTTCACACATAGCATCATAATCAAAGAAAGATACAAAATAAATTAAAGATCATAAAAAACGAATAAGGACTGAATAAATTAAAAAGAGATTGAACTCATAAGGTTTGGTACATGGATGAACTCATGAATCAGCGGAAAAAAAAAAAACTACATCTAATCTAACCCGGATCACCCGAGCACAAGGCTCGGGTGATCGGCCTTGGAACCAGTAAAGCTGCCGCCCTGTTTGTGTATAATGCGGTTGGAAATAATGTGTGTTTTTAGGGTTTGGCAAAGGGCTGCTTTTATAGATGCATATGTCGGCTGAAACAAATTTGATGCGGTGATTAAGTCGGTTCCTCCGACGCCTTACGCCGGACGGCGTTCGTTTGAGGCACGGCTGAAGGCTCTGTATCAATTTTGGACCTTGGACGCTAGTTCAACTCTGGACTCAAACTTCTAAAATTCATATCTTGAGTTGTAGACCTCCAAAAATTATGATCCGAACGTCATAAAAAGCTCTCGGAAAACTCTACAACTTTCATTAAGGACTCACTCTTGAAAACGCCTTTTTGATTAGCCCGTCGTATTACGAGTCGTTTTAGGATTTTCCACTCAATTCATCTCAGTAAAATCATCCTTTCCATCAACAATGTGTATCTACAATGTAGGAAAAACATACCAAAGCGTAACACAATCCTAAAATAATATAAAATCATGATTTAAACACATAAATCGCTACGTTTTGCAATTTAACCTATTAGAAACACCATTTACTCAATTAATCGATTATAAGCTCGATTTCTATGAAAATCCTAAGAATATGGGGAATATTGACATAAAATATATCCTTATAAAACGTATAAAATCACCCTTAACAGTGTGTAATACCAGTTCGAGAAAAATAATCATTTAATTTTTGGAATTCACCCCCACGATCAGTCTGAATAGCTTTAATTTTAGTTTCAAAGAGACGTTCAACTACTGCTTGAAAATTATAAAAAAAAATACGCTCGACAACAGATTTTAATGTAATAAGGTAAAACCAAATGAATTTAGTGCAATCATCTAAAAAACAAACATAATATCCAGAGCCATAAATTGAATCCTAGGCACAAGGCCCACAAACATATGAATATATCAAATCCAAAGGTTTACTAAAGTAAAGGAAATTGAGTGTAAGGAGAGTCGATGACTTTAGGAAGCTGACAGTCGGAACAAACATAAGAATGGGAATCACGGGGAGAGGGAATATTTATTTGACGCAAAATAATATACTAATTCTGGGGGAGCAGTGGCCTAGACGACGATATCAATGAGAAGTGGTAGCACAAGTAGCAAGGCATGAGGAGGCAAGAGTTTGATTAAAGTGGTACAGTCCATCTTTGACATAGCCTTTAAGACGAACCTGGTCCGAGTAATCCTTCACAAAGAAATATGTAGAGTGAAATTCAAAATAAACATTATTATCACGTGCATGTTTTGAATAGAAAGCAAGTTTTGTTGGAGGGAAGGGGTGAGGAGTACATTACGAAGAATAAAAGAGTGCGAGGAGTGGAAATATTAGAATCATCAACACGAGTAATAGCTATACTGTTTAGGGTGATTTTCTATGATTTATATCGTTCTATTTCATAACAATTTTCCTCTATGCTATGATGTTTTGCATAGAAAGTGAACGTTTATTTGATTTATTAAGCAAGTGATGTTTGGAATGGTTTAATCACAAAGTTGGTTGAATTATGAGGTTTTATTGTTGATTTTCTATCGATTTGAATGATTTTACACTTTGCAATGTTTTTGATATCTTGTAGATACACGAATTTGGCTTAAAAGAGGTTTAAAAGATGTTCAAGTGAGGATTTACATGGAAGAAAAAGGATAAAGATTAAGTCGGAAAAAGATAGAGATGAAAACCGGATTTGAAGTAAACTGGACGAGCGTCTGAAGCTCCGTCCATATGGACGGACGTTTGAGAAACTGAACGGGCGTCCAGGAAGAAATAGTGGATTCAGAGTATGGAGATTTTTGCTGAACGAGCGTCCAAATTTACATAGGACGGGCGTCTGACATGACTCGGCCCGACTCGAAGATTTTATGCATAATGGACGGACGTTCAAGACTCTGGACGAGCGTCCATACGCCGACCTAGCAGAAACCGACTTAAAACTCTATAAATAGTCGTGTTTTCTGAACCCTAAAAGATATATAATTACATTAGGCGGCCACAAAACCCTTAGGGGCGATTTTTCTGTGTTCTCCACCATTGATATACAACTTTTATGCTTTTGATTTCCTAGATAAATTTCTCCAATTTTATGTACTTCATAGAAGCTATTTCGAGTATTCAAGCGATGCTTAGAGGCTAAAAGCTTTTGGAACAAGCGTTGTGAAGCCGTTCTGTCAACACTTTGATTTCACCTTTGGATTATCTTGTGAGTTTTAATAAAAAGTTGCATCTTTATTATGTTTTACTTGTTCTTATGCAATTTGAATCGAGAGATCTTTGCATGTTTGATGTTTAATGTTGATGAGAATCGTGATTAAACCCTTAATCACTGTAGTAAAGATTAGATCTTTAATCTAATTAACAAGAGTTGTTAGGTTGAATTTCTAGATTAGAAATTGAGAAATTTCACACCTTGGATATAAAAGCGTTAATCTTTAGGATCGAAAGATAAAAGATTGATAGACGAACTTTTCTAAGAGATTAGGAGCTCATACCTTTGTTAGGTGAATCACAACTTTTATTAAAAATCACTGGATAATATAGAGGAGAAATTGAATGTATAGAATTGGTGGATCAATTGCTAGTTCGTTCGTTAAATTATTGATTAAAATCGATTGAACTTGAATTGCTTAGCTAAGTTAGAACTTTTTACTGCATGTTTAGGTTTTAGAATAGATTATTTTAGATAATTTGGTTCGTAATCACGTTTCCTGGCTTTAGATTTCTAATCTTCTGTCCAGTTTACTTTTGTTATTTTAGTTTTTAGTTTGTTACGTGTTATCGTTTTTATTTTCTTATAATTTTAGTAATAGTAGTTGTGACGTCTTTAGGTTAGTTAGATAAAAACTAGGTAAACAACCTCGATTCCCTGAGGACTCGACTCCGGTATTATACTACGATCCCTGCACTTGGGGTAAACCGGATTTATTTTTATTACTTGTTTATTTTTCATTAGATAAAATCCGAGACAAGTTTTTGGCGCCGTTGCCGGGGAATCGGTACGGTTATCTAGTTTTTACTAAGTTTTCTGTTTCTGTTTTCTGTGCTAGTTTCCAAACGGGCGTCCGGAGTAAGTGGAGGCCCGTCCATCCAAAAAGAGCCAACTCGGTACCGTTTTGAGGAAATCTGACGAGCGTCTGGCTTGCCCCGAACGGGCGTCTAGTTCTTCAGGCAGACGCCCGTCCGGATTAATTGGACGCCCGTCTGTCCTCATGTTTTTATTTTCTTTTCATAGGTTTTAACTTTTAGTTTTTTAGTTTAGACAACTTGATTTTGGTTTTCGTTTATGCAAACTCGATGTCAAAAGAGGCCACTACTCTATACCCCCGACCTCGAGCGGACCATAGTCCGACCAAATAGGTAGAGAATCCATCCTGCGGTTCTTTCTGATAAGGCCGATCAAGACCTTGAGGAACGTTTAGCTGAGGAGATCGAAGACATAGTCATTATGGCTACAGAAGATAGACGTACGTTGGCTGACTACGCCATGCCTGGTGAAGTCAAAGTCAACCCGGCCATCTAACTACCCGCCATAAATGCACCAACCTTCGAACTCAAACCTGGGCTCATCCAAATGATGCAACATGCATCAATCTTCCATGGTTTTCAATCTGAAAATCCTCATACTCACGTACACACATTTTTGGAGATATGTGGTACGACTCGCATTCAAGGTGTAAGTGAGGATGTGATAAAGTTGAAGTTATTCCCGTTTTCCTTGAAAGGGGAGGCAAAAGAGTGGTACAACTCTCTGCCTGCCGAATCAATCACCACCTGGGCTGGACTCGAAAAAAAAAGAGTTCCCAAGTCAATATTTCCCACCATCAAAGACAGCCCAATGCTTAAGTGAAATTTTCACTTTTTATCAAAAGGAAAACGAATCGTTCTTTGATGCATGGAAGAGATTCAAAGCTCTTCTTTGTAAATGCCCTCACCACGGTTTGGACTTGCAGAGGCAAGTCAGCACATTTTTTAGTGGATTGACCGAGCTCACTAAGGGTATGGTCAATAGTTCTTCTGGTGGGGCATTCCTGAGGAAAAAACACCTGCAGAAGGGTGGGCATTATTCGAGGATATTGCCAAATATAATTATGACCCCTCCTCTCAAGCTATCAGGCACCTCCTCCTCCTCCTAGGATCGAGGAGGTGAACAATCAAAATCAAATTGCCATGCTGTAACAGCAGGTGGCTGCTCTTACAAGGTCTCTAAATCCAACGAATCAAAATCTATGATTCCCGCAGAACTCTCAAGTTCTGTTTTGCGAAAATTGTTGTCAAACTAGCCATATGGTTGGCGAGTGTCAATTTATTTCCCTTCAACCTATCAAGTCAATACCGCCCGTAATCGTGACAAGTATAATCCATCACATGCCAGGCATGTGATAATGTGGGCACACCGCTGCTCGGTTCTGTCTCCTATGGTTGACGTGACGCCAAGTCAATGCGTTCAATGGCGGCAAAATCGGAGATTCAACAATCGCCTTCTCTGGCCAAAGCAATTTTCAAAATCAGGGTTTCAATCAAACCCGAATTTCAATCGTAACCATAATATGAATTTTTCCAATCAAAATCGGAGGTTCAACCGTAATCGGCGAACAATCCAAATCCGATGTTTCAAAGTCGGTCTAGCCAATCTCTCCCACAAAACTTCCGAACTCTCAAGGCCCTCTCAATCTAGTGATCTTGAAAGCAAATTGGACTCTACCGAAAGAGCGCGAATAATAATTTTCAATTCCTTCTTAGCATAATTAAGAATCTTGAGAGGCAGCTCGGGCAAGTAGCTGACCAAAAAGCTTCAAGACCCTCAGGGCAGTTGCCCAGCTTTACGGAGAAAAATCCTAAGGGTGGTCAGGTAGCTCAGACCAATTTGAATCATGGCCAGTGCACTGACCTAGTTCCTTCAATTCCCAATGGTAAAGAAGAGGCCAGTGCTATGAATCTCAGATCTGGTACTCAACTTAGTGGTCCCCCAAACCAGGGAAACCACTAACCCCTTCTGCCAGTGATGAGGCAGGAGGGGAAATCGAGCACCCATGTTCCCCTGTTCTGCAAGAGAGTACTCAGGTGGCTGATCCCCTAAGAAATGAAGAATCAAGTGGGAGTCAAGTGGCGGATCCCCTGACTAGTAAAAGATGTGAGAAAGTGGTGAGGTGGAAAGATTTGGAAGATAAAGCTGTCAGTTCATCCTCGAAGAAAGTATTTTCTGAGAGTGATCTAAAGAAACTTCCGTTTCCACCTAGAAAAAGCAACATCTCCTTGCATGAGGACAAGAAATATGAAAAAGTGCTTAATCTTCTGAAAAATACTCAGGTTAATCTTCCATTATCTGATGTTTTGGTTGAGATGCCTAAGTACACTAAGTTCATCAAGGATGTTGTTTCTTCTAAGAAGAAGTTAGAAGACATGGATCGGTTGATTGGTGAGGATTGCTCTATGATAAGTTATGAAGATCTGCCAATCAAGAGGGGTGACCTGGGAAATTTGTGCTCTCACATTGTTTGATGGGAGGCCTAGTCTTCCCAAACTCTTTATGTGACCTGGGTGCATCCATAAGTCTAATGCCATTGTCTATATGTAAACAGTTTGGATTGAATGATCTTTTAGAACCCATGACCATGAACCTACAATTCGCTGATAGATTTTCCAAGAAAGCTGCAGGGATACTAAAGGACGTATTAGTTCAAATAGATAGATTCACTTTTCCGGTTGACTGGTACGTCCTAGACATAGAGAAGAATGAAAATGTCCCCTTGATACTTGGAAGACCTTTTCTTTCTACAGCCAGAGCCCTCATTGACTGTGAAGGTGGGCAAGTGACCATACGAGTCGGTGATCAGGAGGTGAGCTACAGTGTCTCCAAAGCTATTCAGAGACCCTCTGATTATCCAACCGGCTTCTCCATTGTGGATATGTCAGATGACTTTAATGATTACATGGAAAAGCAAGTCATGGCTGTTAAGACTGAATATGAGCGATTAGTTGAAAATTTGAATAATCATGGTTGGGTGAATCTAGAACAATTAGAAGCTGAGTTTAATAAAGTTTCGTTGAAAGGAGAAGCTTTAACAGTAGGACCACTAAGTAAACTCAGTGATGTTGAGTTGAAAAGTGGAGATCTTAAATCGAGTTTAGAAGAACCCCTGCAGATCCGTGCTCAAGCCATTACCTAAGCATCCGAAATATGTTTTCTTGAGAGAAGGTGACAAGCTTCCGTTGATTATTTCTAACAAGCTATCCCGGTTGGAAGAGATGAAACTGTTAAACATTTTGAGAAAGAAGGAGAAAGCTTTTGGTTGGCAAGTGGGAGACATCAGAGGGATATCTCCTGACTTATGCATGCACAAGATTAAAAACTGAAGAGGGTGCCATGTGTGTTAGATAGCCCTAGAGGAGGCTCAACCCTCACATGCAAGAAGTAGTTAAGAAGGAGATTATCAAGCTTTTGGACATGGGTATTATTTATGCAATTGCTTTGTGAGTGAATGGGTGTCCCTACTCAAGTAGTTCCTAAGAAAGGAGGAATTACTATCGAGAAGAATGAAAAGGGTGAAGAAATAGCATTGAGGCTAGTAACGGGTTATAGAGTCCAGATCGACTACTGAAAAACTCAATGAAGTTACAATGAAAGATCATTTCCCCCTTCCTTTCATTGACCAGATGCTAGAGTGTCTGGCAGGACATGCATAATACTGTTTCCTTGATGGATATTTGGGATATTTCCAGATACCCATAGATCCAGTCGACCAAGAAAAGACAACTTTCACCTGCCTCTATGGTACATTCGCTTACAGGCGAATGCCATTTGGTCTCTGCAATGCCCCAGCTACATTCGAAAGGTGTATGCTGGCAATCTTTGATGGGCTGGTTGAAAAGTGTATGGAGATATTCATGGATGATTTCTCAGTCTTTGGTCAATCCTTCGATGATTGTCTTGATAATCTTGACCAGGTTTTATCCCGCTGTGTGGAAAAGAACTTAGTCCTAAACTGGGAAAAGTGCCATTTTATGGTAGATGAAGGAATAGTTCTTGGCCACAAGATCTCAGCCAAAGTTATGGAAGTAGATAGGGCAAAAGTGGAGGCTATAGAGAAGATGAGTTTGCCTAGAAATGTGCGCGAAGTGAGAGGTTTTCTTTGACACATTGGTTTTTATAGGAGATTCATTAAAGACTTTTCCAAGATAGCCAAGCCCCTATCTACCCTACTCAAAGAAGATGTTGTTTTTAATTTTGATGATAGCTGCAAGCAAGCGTTTGAGGAGCTTAAAAGTCAGTTGATTTCTGCACCGATTCTTATCTCTCCTACTGGAATCTACCATTCGAGCTTATGTGTGATGCATCCAACTACGCTGTTGGTGCAGTCTTAGGACAACAAATAAAGGGAAAGTTCCAGCCCATATCTTATGCCAGTCACACACTAAACCCTACTCAAGAAAACTATACCACAACCGAAAGGAATTATTGGTCCGTAGTCTTCGCTATGGACAAATTTAAGTGAGTTACTTGTTGGGTCTTTGCGATTCTTGTGTGGATGATCACGCGCTTTGCGATATCTAATGACAAAGAAGGATGCTAAACCGCTCTTACTACGTTGGATACTAATCCTGTAGGAGTTTAACGTTCAGATTAAGGACAAAAAGGGCAGTGAAAACGTAGTAGCTGATCATGTTTCAAGGATGTTGAATGAGGAAGAGCAAGAACCTAACGATATAGACCTTTACTTTCCTCTTGAAAATGTTATGCTTATTGACGATTGCGCCCCAGATGTCCCATGGTATTCTTCCATCATCAACTACCTGCATTCCCAATATCTAAATCCGGAATTTTCATATCAGGAGAAGAATAAATTCTTCTCTGACTTGAAAACATTTGTATGGGATGAACCCTACCTCTTCAAAATTTGTAAAGACGGATTGTTAAGGAGATGTGTTCCTGAATCTGGGCAACGTGATATTATTGAACAATGCCACAGTGGGCCTACTGGCGGTCACTTTGGTCCTTGGATAACCGTTGCCAAGATCTTTCAGTCTGGTTTCTATTGGCCACGATCTTCAAATATTCAGAAGCTTTCTGCAAAGCTTGTGATAGGTGCCAACGAACCGGAGCTTTAACAAGGCGTTTTGACATGCCGTTGAAACCCATTCTAGAATGTGAAGTCTTCGATGTATGGGGGATTGATTTTATGGGCCCGTTCCCATCTTCCTGTGGAAATAAATACATCTTAGTCTGTGTCGATTATGTATCGAAATGGGTGGAGGCCCAAGCCACTTCTCGCAATGATCATAAAACGGTCATGATTTTTCTAAAGAAAAACATCTTTGTAAGATTTGGATGTCCCCGCGCCTTAATCAGCGATGAGGGAACACACTTCTGCAACCGGCCATTAGAGAAAGTACTTGAGAAATATGGTGTTCGGCATAAAATCGGCACACCATATCACCCTATGACTAGTGGTCAGGTTGAACGAAGCAATCAGAGCTTGAAGAAGATCCTAGAGAAAGTAGTAAACATCCACGAAAAGGACTGAGTCTTAAGTTGGATGATGTACTATGGGCATATCGAACTGCCTACAGAACCCCCATGGGTACATCACCTTATCAGATGGTATATGGAAAACCAAGCCACCTGCCAGTTGAGTTTGAGCATAGAGCGTATTGGGCCACTAAGTTCTTAAACTTCGATACCCAATCATGTGGTGAACACCGACTACAGCAGTTGCATGAGTTAGATGAGTTTAGACTCCAAGCCTACGAGAGTGCCAGGATAAGTAAAGATAAGATGAAACTCCTTCATGATGCGAAAATCAAGAAGCGAGAATTTCAAGTTGGGGAGCAAGTTCTATTGTACAATTCCAGTTACATCTGTTCCACTGAAAGTTGAGGACACGTTGGTCCGCCCTTTGAAATTCTGCAAATCATTCCTGGAGGTGTTTTTAAACTAAGAGGTCATGGTGACCAGCCGTTCAGAGTGAATGGTCAAAGGTGCAAGCATTATATCGGTCAAACCAAAGAAAAGCCTGTGATTGTTCATTTCCTCGACATCCTCGGGTGTGGTATACCTGAAGTCAATAAGTTTGATGAATTTTCACCCGACTTGTTTTCTGAGGATGACGGCAGTGTTCGATTAGAGGAAGTCATGGCTGGTAGTTGGGATATGGAAGAGTTTAAAAGGGAGCAACAGCTTAAGAGACGTCTGAAGAAGAAAAAGTCTACAATGGGGAGGATTAAAAGTGTTTGGAAAGCGATCAAAAGCTTGACCCCATGTGTTAGATGTTGTTTTTGCAGCCACACTACTGATCAGAGCTTACACGATGTATTGGCTGGAAGAAAGGTTAAATGGCCTGATCCAGGCTAAATTGAGAGATTGTCGAGCTAACGACACAAACCAAAAGCGCCACTAGGGGGCATCCTAGATATCTTTATTTGTATTAGTTACTTTTGTTTTACACTTTTCTTTGATTTATTTGTTTAGTTTAAGTCTAATTAGGGTAATTGTTGACTCTGCTTCAGTTCAGCTTTGTCTTTTTTTAAAACCTGGAGCTACTGTCGGTTTCCGTTGCTCATCTTTATTGATGAATCTTGTAAGCCATACGCCGTATTGTTGACATTCCTATGGTTTCTATTATAATGTGTCGTGCATGAATTGTCGTTCGATTCGATTTCACCTTATCCTTATCTTTATCTTTATTCTGCGATGTGATATAATCCTCATTTTTCCCAGAGATTTTCCCGTGTTTATCGAGTAGTGCAGGCATATTTTTAGCTGTTTTGTCGAGCTAGTATTGGAATCGTGCTGAAACGGATAATCTTTGAGTTTACGAACGTTGGTTTCTTCATGCTCCTGCCTGACCAACGGTTCGAGTATCTATTCAAATCAGCTAAGTACTTTGTTTCTTTTTAATTCTGCACAACCTGAGGACATGTTGTCGTTTAAGTGTGGGGGAGGGGAATGGTTATGTGCATCTTTTTGCTTATATTGTTATTCTATGCTGAAAAGAGCTAAATTTTTCAAATTTTTGTTTTGTCCCGGTTGAGCGAATGCATATTTTTGTTCGGTTTTTATAGAGATTTTTGCTGTATATTGTATGTTTAGTAGGTTAGATGTTTCACCCGACATACATTTCACGAGCCATATTAAATGATGAGCTAAAATATGAAGCTATACCCATTTGGATTAGTAATTTTGATTATCTTATAAGTATCTTGTGCTTAGTGCTAATGTAAGTATCGTGAGAATTATAATAGTTTGTGTTTAGAGCCGGAGTATGACATACTGTGAATATCTTAGGTTTGAATGTGATAAGCGAAACGTGACTATTGTGCTTTAAAAAGTTGTTCATAAAAAAAAAGGAAAACAAAAAAAATATGAATTAATTGGGTGTGTCGGAAGCTGGTCGATGATTTGAGTGAGGTAGGTCATATCTCGAATGTCCAATACCACTATGATGACCAAAAGCTCACGACAGTCAGAAGAAGCTGCTTGATGATTTGAGTACGGTAGGTCATATCTCGAATGTCCTATTCTACTATGACGGGCAATAGCTCATTCTGATGTGCGTATAAATGTGAATGTTAATTAAATCAACTTACGAAAGGTATTGATATAAGACATTAGTTATCGCCTACCTTATCCCCAGTATAAACCGACAGATATGTTGTAGGGATTATCCTCTGAGTATGTCAGAAAGTTCCTAAATGTATTCTATCATCCTTTTCGGGATATGTTACGTTTTGTAGGGTGCATGTTATAAGTATCATTTATTTCTAGTTTAAATGGGGTATTTGCTAGTTGCTTTGAATAGATTTCAAGTTTGGACTTAGTGGAAGTTTGCTATGGCTTTGCACACACACAGTGGTGAACCTCTAATTTATTGAATATGCTTTATTCTTGCTGAAATGTCTATCTTTTTTTTCGAGCCTTGATCTTGTTTTGTTTCGCTCGGGACGAGCAAAAGCTAAGTGTGGGGGAGTAGTTTAGGGTGATTTTCTATGATTTATATCGTTCTATTTCGTAACAATTCTCCTCAATGCTCTAATGTTTTGCATAGAAAGTGAACGTTTATTTGATTTATTAAGCAAGTGATGTTTGGAATGGTTTAATCGCAAAGCTGGTTGAATTATGAGGTTTTATTGTTGATTTTCTATCGATTTGAATGATTTTACACTTTGAAATGTTTTTGATATCTTGTAGATACACGAATTTGGCTTAAAAGAGGTTTAAAAGATGTTCAAGTGAGGATTTACATGGAAGAAAAAGGATAAAAATGAAGTCGGAAAAAGATAGAGATGAAAACTGGATTTGAAGTAAACTGGACGAGCGTCTGAAGCTCCGTCCATATGGACGGGCGTTTGAGAAACTGAACGGGCGTCCAGGAAAAAATAGTGGATTCAGAGTATTGAGATTTTTGCTGAACGAGCATCCAAATTTACATAGGACGGGCGTCTGACATGACTCGGCCCGACTCGAAGATTTTATGCAGAATGGACGGGCGTTCAAGACTCTGGACGAGCGTCCATACGCCGACCTAGCAGAAACCGACTTAAAACTCTATAAATAGTCGCGTTTTCTGAACCCTAAAAGATATATAATTACATTAGGCGGCCACAAAACCCTTAGGGGCGATTTTTCTGTGTTCTCCACCCTTGATATACAACTTTTATGCTTTTGATTTCCTAGATAAATTTCTCCAATTTTATGTACTTCATAGAAGCTATTTCGAGTATTCAAGCGATTCTTAGAGGCTAAAAGCTTTTGGAACAAGCGTTGTGAAGCCGTTCTATCAACACTTTGGTTTCACCTTTGGATTATCTTGTGAGTTTTTATTAAAAGTTGCATCTTTATTATGTGTTACTTGTTTTTATGCAATTTGAATCGAGAGATCTTTGCATGTTTTATGTTTAATGTTGATGAGAATCGTGATTAAACCCTAGATCACCGTAGTAAAGATTAGATCTTTAATCTAATTAACGAGAGTTGTTAGGTTGAATTTCTAGATTAGAAATTGAGAAATTTCACACCTTGGATATAAAAGCGTTAATCTTTAGGATCGAAAGATAAAAGATTGATAAACGAACTTTTCTAAGAGGTTAGGAGCTCATACCTTTGTTAGGTGAATCACAACTTTTATTAAAAATCACTAGATAATCTAGAGGAAAAATTGAATGTATAGAATTGGTGGATCAATTGCTTGTTCGTTCGTTAAATTATTGATTAAAATCGATTGAACTTGAATTGCTTAGCTAAGTTAGAACTTTTTACTGGCATGTTTAGGTTTTAGAATAGATTATTTTAGATAATTTGGTCGTAAACCAGGTTTCTGGCTTTAGATTTCTAATCTTCTGTCCAGTTTACTTTTGTTATTTTCGTTTTTAGTTTGTTACGTGTTAATCGTTTTATTTTCTTATAATTTTAGTAATAGTAGTTGTGACGTATTTAGGTTAGTTAGATAAAAACTAGGTAAACAACCTCGATTCCCTGTGGACTCGACTCCGGTATTAACCTCTATACTACGATCCCTACACTTGGGGTAAACCGGATTTATTTTTATTACTTGTTTATTTTTCATTAGATAAAATCTGAGACATATACCAGTACCGTTGCAAGCACGGACGTTATCATCGCTAGAGTAAGGAGCATGAGGAGTAGAGAAGTTGTGCGGGTAAGGCGTCATGTGGTGAGTAGCACCGGTGTCGGGGAGCCAAGTGGTTTGATCGTAGGATGTGCGTTTAAAATTAGCCATGGGGGGCGGGGAGGGAAAGCATGAGGGAAATTTTATGGTGTGGGAATGAAATTTTGGTCAAAACGATACCAACACGAGTGAACCGTGTGACTGAACTTACCAAACAATTGACATTGAGTAGAGGGGTCGGGGGGCTGTTGCTAGGGTCGAGGGCCATTTGAACGACATCAGCCATGACCCCGGAAATTGGAGCCACGGCCTCGGATATGGCTGGACCGATTGTTGTTGTGAGCAGCGGGCTGGGGCGTGGATGATGGAGGAACAGGAAGTGGCGGCGTGATGGTAGCAGCAGCGGCGTTGTGAGAGATGCGAGCCTCCATAGTTAACAGCAGCGAGAAAAGCTCTTATGTTGTGAGATCCTGTCGAGCAGAGACCATAGCAACTAATGCATCATAGTCCTTTCCCAATCCGGCAAGAACATAGTTGACAATATCATCAGTTTGGAGAGGTTGACCGGCTAAGGCTAGTTCATTGGTGAGATGTTTGATGGTCATGAAATATTCAGAGGTTGTAGATGCTCCCTTGCGAGTCGTGGCTAGTTGAGAACGCAGGTGAATGATTTTTGCACGTGATTGAGATGCAAAACAGCTTCTATGACGGACCAAATTTCAGCCAAGGTTTTTGCGTGGTAAACGTGGGTAAGAACTTCTTCGGAGAGAGACGATGTAATAGCACTTAATATCAAATTATCTTATTTGGACCATTGCTTGAACGCTGGATTGGGTTGGCCATTAGTGGTGGCCGGCGGCGGAGCTATGCTACCATCAACGAAACCGTAAACTTCCTGCCCCTTAAGATATGGGACGATTTGGGCCTTCCAGATCGGATAATTCGTACGAGTTAATTTAATGAGATTGATGGAATTAGAGAAATTGATGGAGAGGTAGAGGGTGGAAGAAGAAGACGCATCAGTGCTGGTGTTTTGAGAAATAATCGACATTTTCTTTTGTTTTTATTTTTTTTGTTTTTTTGTTTGTTTGAACACTACTAAAAATTCTACTTTTTGCCGCAACTGGAAAGTGCCACTAAAGCCTAAATAAGTGACACAATAGACCTATTGTGACGCCTATTGTTTTTGTGTCACCCATGGCAAGCAACTATGTGGCAAAAGGTTCTTGCCACGCCTTTGGCCAAAGTGCGACAAAAAGTAAAAATCTATTGCCACGGTACTATATACCGCGGCAAAAAAAATAAAATCTATTGTCATGGTGGCACACCGCGGCAAAAAGTTAAAATCTATTGCCACAGTACCACACTGCGGCAAAAAAGTAAAATCTCTTGTCATGGTGCCACACCGCGGCAAAAAGTTAAAATCTATTGCCATGGTGCCACACCGCGGCAAAAACAATTAAAATTTAAAAAAAAAAAAATCAGAAAATTTCCCCACCCCAATCCCCACCCCCTCGCCCACCCACCCCCGCCCCGCTGCCCCCCGCCCCGCACCCACCCCACCCCAACCCCACCCCACCCCCCACCCCACCGCCAAGAAAAAAACGCCATATTCTCCGCTGAATACTAAACTAAAACCAAACAAAAGAAACAAAATTTTGTAAAAGCTAATATGCTGCCCATTAAAGTGTTACATTAGTACAGAGTTTTCAAACCTAAATTGGAAGACAGGTCAACATTCACTCGCAGAGAGAACAGAGAAGCGTATCAAGCTAAGGGTATCAAGCTCTGAAACCTCTTAAGTTTGCTGATACGAACTCAGGCAAGTCAAAAAATAAACAAAAACGATTTCCAATTCCACCAGCGGAGAAATCTAGATTTTCAAAGGTTTTTCTGCAATCAAACGATTCCAGATTGCAGGCGCCGAAAGAAACAAAATGCAATAATAGAAAGAAAAAGGTACAAACCTGAAGAAGATCCGCTCTAGTGATTGAAAGGTGATTCCATGGCTTCCAAACTAATTGGCTACAGGAACAAATCTAGGAACGAATCTCTGCGCTCGGCTTTGGCGATTTGAGATCCTGGAAACCTATTTTCTTCACGTATTTATCCTAAAAAAGGAAGATTTATTTGGTTATCGTATTTTATATATTTCTTTGATGATAAATTTCGACGAGTTAATATGTTTTTGTCACACTTTTTTTTACCTCTCTGACACAATAGATGAAGCGCCACATTCCTCCGCCAAAGTTTTATTGATATTTTATTAAAAAAGAAAAAACAAATTGGTCTCAAGCGAAAAAAAATATCTTTTGTGGCAGTCATCTCAAACTGTGACTAAAGGGTATCGTTAGTGGCAGTTTTTTAATGTGCAGTAAAAAAAGTGACACAATAGCCAACTTTTCTTGTAGTGGAAGGAGACTATAGAGAACGGAGGTGGAAGAAAAAGGATACGGAAAAGGAAAAAAAAAAAAAAAAGAAGAAGGAGATGAACCGAAAAGATCTATTCAGATGTAGGGTGGTTTCAACCTAAGGGATCTGATACCATATTTAGTATTAATCAAAAACATATTTTCATTGCTTTGGTAAAGGTTACAGTGCTTGGCTTTATAGCCGGAAGTACTTAGTGATTAAGGTAATACTCCCTCCGTCCCATTTTGTTTGGGACATTTGAGTTTTTAACCGCTTACAAAACGTCTAATTAATCCTTCGAATTTCATCAAATGATCTAATACTTTTTATATTTATGTACTTTAAGTTTCACTTTATCATAACCCTAATAATATTACATCAATTAATGAAATTCCAAGGATTAATTAGACTTTTTGTAAGCAGCTGAAATAGTGAAATGTTCCAAATAAAATAGGACGGAGAGAGTACAATATTACAGAATCAATCACAATTAAGACGGGAATCGGTCGTGATTAATGCAGTGATTACAATGAATTAATTACAATTATTTTGAGGTGATAACAGTGTGTTGAGGCGAATTGGACACATCTCACTCTTCCATTTGATATGATAACCCATCAATAATCATTGTTGCACAATAATTGTTCTCCGAATCTAAATTATTTAGTTAAAAATGTCGTGACCGCACAAATTATTTTCCATCACAAATTTTATATTGTCCTAAGACAAAATCTGACTTGGCAATCCCTAAAAAAAAAACAAATGGAATTTTGTAAAACACTACCCCTCTAAAATCCTGTTGGAAGTGGTGGTCGTGTTGTGTGATCTTAGACCACCCTAAAATAAGTGATATTCCATATAATTTCATGGATCATGGCTTTGGTTTTTTTTTTTTTTTTTTTTTTGTCAGCTCCGAAATTCAGAAGCATTCGAACAAAGGCTAATGCAGCTTCGGCTCCAAGGCCTGAAACATATCCGAAAAAGAGAGTTGTCATAACAGGGATGGGTCTTGTTTCTGTTTTCGGAAATGATATTGATGTATTCTACAACAAGCTTCTTGAAGGAGAGAGTGGGATCAACATGATAGACACCTTTGACACATCCATGTTTCCCATAAAGATTGCGGGACAGATTCATGATTTCACTTCCACGGGCTACATCGATAAGAACATCGATCAACGACTTGATGATTGTTGGAGGTATTATCTAGTTGCTGGTAAGAAAGCACTTGAGGATGCTAACCTTAGCCAACAAGTTCTTGAAAGCGTAAGTAGGTTTAATTGGAAAAATTACAAAATTCATCATCTATGTGGTCTACTTTACGGGCCGGTCATTCTGCTGCCGGGACTCTCAACAAATACGTGTCATCGGATGACTGCCACATGTAGAAGTGTAGACAAAACAGTTTTGTCTCTTTATACGTGTGGCAGACTGGCGGTCATCCTGACGACCAGTTCTAATATTTTCCCTGCTTTGCATTTTGATATTCGTGTGAACATTGGTAGTTAACAAACAGTAAATTAAACTAGAGAGAGTGAGAATAAATGATAGATAAGAGGGGAAAAAAAAATGAACCAGGATAGTGAAAATACAAATTAGGTGATGCGGACAATTCAACCGTTCGTACCCCAAATCCACTGTTATGTACGGTGGATTGACCTCAAATCCACTATTTCACTGTTTTGTTGTTTTTGACAAAAATGAGCTCGAATTGACTTCGAAAAAATATCAAATCAGATGTCTGAATAAAGAGAAAACAAAAAAGAAAAAATATGATGAATGAATTATGATTTTTTGACGTTCAGATCAAAAGTTTTATTCATTTTTGTAGTTAAATATGAAAGAAATTAAATTGAAGTGGAATAAACACTTGTTCTTTTTATCCAATAAAAAATTTCAATGTCTTGTTTACATATTTCTAGTTTCAATTTGTCATTTTTAACAATAGAGCCATTAAACTAATAACATATGGATTTTGCAATGGTAATGCTCAAAGTAAGAGGTTTATGTTTTTAACACAGATGGACAAAACAAGAATAGGAGTATTGACAAGGAGTGGCCTAGGTGCCATAAAATCATTCAGCAATGAAGTGGAGACCTTAATCCTAAAGGGAAATGAGAAAATAACTCCCTTTTTCTTCCCTTACTCAATCGCCAACATGGGGTCAGCATTATTAGCTATGGATATTGGATTAATGGGTCCTAATTATGCGATTTCAACGGGATGTGCAGGTGCAACCACCTGCATATATGCTGCAGCAAATCATATCAAAAACGGTGATGCGGATATTATGGTTGCAGGTGGTATAGAAGGTGGTATCACACATGTGTGAATCAGTGGATTCCTAGCATGTGGGATTTTATCACGTAGGAACAATGATCCTCGAAAGGCGTTCAGACCGTGTGTTAAACATAAAATAATTGAGGAAAAGATAATCTCTATTATTCACATAAGCCACGTATTTATAATACAATATCATCAAAACCCTAAAGTGTAAAGTTACACATATACCCTTTTACATATTTTACATATATTGCATATGTATTCTTACACGCCCCTCAAGTTGGAGCATGCAAATCACAGATGCCCAACTTGCCTAAAAGGAAATAAAACTGCTGCCTGCTGAGAGCCTTCGTGAGAATATCAGCTAGCTGGTGCGTAGTAGGAACATAAGAGGGCACTAAATGGCTCGACGATTACCACGGACAACGAGTCGAGCTTCAACTTGCCGATTACCACGGACAACGAGTCGAGCTTTAAGACGCTCGACGTCCCCAGTGGAAGGGTATTTAATTTTATATACCCACCCGCAACCGATGGCACGTTTACCAGGAGGAAGAACCTCCAAAGACCAAGTACCATTACGTTCTAAAGCATCAATTTCTTTCGCATGGCCCGACGCCATCCGGGTATTTGAACGACCAGCGGCAAGTAAGCGGGCTCACGACCCTTTGGTAATAGCGGACAAAAAACACTGGTGGCGGACAGAAAATTTATTATAATAAACATAACAAGCTATGTCAAAAGGTTTACCTGAGGAGTTCGAAGAAGATGAAGGTGCAGGTAAGGGGGGGTCTTCATTCTGCTGAACAATCGTATGAGTAACATAGTCCCGAAGTTTCGTGGAGGAGATTTTCACTCGCTGACCATGCCCCAAAGTCTCAGTTGTTGACACCCCTCCATCCGGGGAAGAACTCTGCTCGGACACACGCCCCGTTAATGGGGACAATGGGTCAGGATTCGGGAGGGCAGGGGCCGAAGTGGCGGTTTCCGCGGGCGCAATCACAATGTCAAGTACATCATCAAAATCGTCCCATAATATAGGTTGACTAAAATATGCCTCCCATTGAAGACGAGCAGGATCAGGCAGGGACACAATAAAGGAAACTTATCCTCAATAAACTGAACATCGTGACTCACGAAAAATTCATGCGTAGTAAGATCATATAATCGCCATCCCTTTTGACCAAAAGGATAACCAACAAAAATACACATACGAGACCACGATTCAAACTTATCCTTAACACGAGGCCTATTAGCCGCATAGCATAAACAACTGAAAACCCGAACAGCATCATACGAAGGTGGGCGACCAAAGAGGCACTCATAAGGAGTTTTATTAGATAAGACAGGCGTATGAGTATGGTTAATCAAATGCACAGCAGCAAGGACACATTCACCCCAAAAATACTTAGGCAATTTGGCTTGGAACCGCAAGGCCCGAGCCACATTCAGAATATGCCTATGCTTCCTTTCTACACGACCATTCTGTGAGCAAAGATCAACACTGAACCTATGATGCACAATTCCTTTTCAAAGAAAAAGGATGTAAACTCCAAAATTCTTGGCCATTATCACTCCGCAAAACTCGAATGAACTGCGTTTTCACCATGTGATAAAACTCACGAATTAATGTTCCCACTTCATTTTTACCAAGCATCAAATATACCCAAGTAGCCAGCGAATAATCATCTACAATGGTAAGGAAAAAACGAGCATCACAACTAGAAACGACTTTATTCGGACCCCAAATGTCACAATGAATCAAATCGAAAATGGCAGAGGCTTTATTGGAACTTAGAGGAAACGAGTTTCGAGGCTGTTTACTCATAAAACAAACTTGACAATCAATGTCACAACTTGTATTCGAACGACCACGACTTACAGTGGCAGGCAAAAAAGAAAGAACGGTCATGGAGGGATGACCCAAACGCCGATGCCATAACAAATTTGTATCGGTAACTGCCACTTTATTGGCTTGAGAACCACGGATAGAAACCGGCCTGAAAATATCGACCCCATTACACAGCACCCCTACTCCAAGTAGGTTCCGCAAAGTGTGGTCGTGTATAACACACAGCTTGCTAGTAAAAATAACAATAGTGGGTTGCAAGTAAGTGAGACACATACAACAAATTACACTCAAGTGTAGGAACATAAAGCAAATCATTTAAAATTAGGCCATCTTCTCAAAAAAAAAAAAAAAAAAAAAAAAAAAAAAATAGGCCATCTAAAAAAACACTGCCTTGCTTCGAAGCAGTAATATTGGTACCATCAGGCAAGCCCACAGAAGAGGACACATTACTCAAATTTGTAAACAAGGCAAGATTACCAGACATATGATTGGATGCTCCTGTATCAATAAGCCAATCATTGACACCATACGTACCCGACAATTTTTCAGTGGTGGAATTAAAGCCCTTGAGAGCAAAAAGAACCTGTGCCCATTGGTCATCAGTCAAAGTTGGAATGCCACCACGATCCGGTTTCTCGATATCATGGATACCTCCTTGAGGAGAGCTCCCCATATTGGCAGCAAAATCACGAGTGGATATAGATATGATGAATCACCGAACACACAACGAGTAGAAGCGTAGCACCGCACGAACCACTAAACACCACACACCAATGCAAGAGCACGTCCTGCGGCAACTGTTTTGTTTCTTTAAAAAAATTGTTTTGTTATTTCTCTTTTTTTTTTTCGATGCAACTTGCTGCTACAGTATGTGATCCGATCCCCTTTAACAATTTGACACAGCAACGGGAAACAGCAAATAATAGCAAATTGTTTTTTTTTTGTTCTGTCAATAATAGCAGTAATAGCACGGAACAAAGGGGATCACCAACAGCCCAAAGAAAATAGAACGGTAATTACCGGATCCAAGAGCACGCTGTCGATTTCCCAGAAAAAAAAAACCGATAAACATGTAACAACTTTAGGATGAGGGTCGAGCAGCAACAACACACAAGAAGCAATAGCAAACAACGAAAGCAATTGCCGGAAGGATCGAAAATCACGTCGTCGATACACTGGAAAAATTGATGAACACGTCGTCGATTACACACAAGATCGAAAAATTTAAAAATCTCTCTAACTTAGAGAGGATCCGATACCATGTTAAACATAAAATAATTGAGGAAAAGATGATCTCTATTATTCACATAAGCCACGTATTTATAGTACAATATCATCAAAACCCTAAAGTGTAAAGTTACACATATACCCTTTTACATATTTTACATATATTGCATATATATTCTTACACCGTGGGATATAGACCGTGATGGTACCGTCTTAGGAGAATGTTGCGGTGTACTGGTATGAAAAGTGTATTTAATACTGTTATTTTAACGAGGTTGAAAGACATAATTTAAGAAAGTGATTAATGTAAGCAGGTTATGGAGAGTTTGGAACATGCAATGAAAAGAGGAACAAAAATATATGCCGAATACTTGGGTGGTGCAAGTAATTGCGATGCGTTTCATGTCACAGATGCTTCGCCCGACGGCCTTGCATTGTGTATTATTACAAAATGTTTGGAAGATGGAGGGATTTCTCCAGAAGAGGTGATAATTATTAATAACTTTGATACCCAAAAAAATTCAAGTATTTCTTTTATTACTGCGCGATTTATAACCTACAAAATTTATTTAATATTGCGTATTGAGCAGGTGAATTATGTGAGTCCTCATGGAACAGCGACACGTAAACGGGATATCGTTGAAGTTAATGCAATCAAGAAGGTCTTCAAAGACACATCAGAGATGAAAATGAATGCAACCAAGGTAAAGATTTCAAAATAAAATAATATCAATTTAAATTATCATCTCTAAATCGAATAATTTTTCTAAATTATATACTGCATTTCAGTCGTTAATCGGGCATTCTCTCGGTGCTAGTGGTGCAATAGAAGCAATCACAACCATTCAAGCAATCAACACCGGCTGGTTGCATCCAACGGCTAATCAATATGTATTGCTACCGCCTACCGGTCATTACTTTTTTCTTTTACGACGCTATAATAAACGTAAATGGCGCGACTATCGGATTATTAATTTATTTTTTTCACTCCTTGTAGAACTTAGACCCGGTTGTTACCATTGATACCGTTCCAAACGTGAAGACACGACACGAAGTGAATGTTGGTATGTAATATACACTACAAGAAAAATAGGATTTAGTGACACTGAAAAACGCCTTTAAAAGTAACGTATGGAGGCGCTTGAGTCTGGAAGTGACGTTTTCAAGTGCCCCTAGTTCTCCTGTCTCTATAGCTGAAACTACTTTTTGATACTTTAAGAAGCGCCTCCTCAGATCTTTTTTTGATACTTTAAGAAGCGTCTCTTTAGATGCTTTTTTGATACTTTAAGAAGCGCCTCATTAGATGCTTTTCATACCTTAAGAAGCGCCTCATTAAGTTCTTAACGATGCAATCTAAAACGCCTCAACATTATCAAAATAAATACACTCACAAAGAGACTCTAAAGCTACACAATTGATACGTTAAGAAAAGCCTCCACAGGCATTTATTGGACACATTGAAAAACGTCTCCACAGGCATTTATTGGACACGTCGGAAAACGCCACAACAGCTATTCAGTTATTACATAAAAATAAACCAAAAGTCATACAGATGCCAAAGCAAAAGACCAAATATGGATACCATCAGCTTCAATAATAAAATGACAAGTAAATCATCTCCTTTCCACTATAAGTTTAAAATAAGACAAGTGTTAAACTCAAACTAAAGATGAGAATGAACTTATAGGATCAGCCGAGGCATCAATCAACATAGTTTCAAGCTTATACTCTTCACTGTCCTGCAATATTTGAAATCATAACTTTCATTTGCTTCATTTTCAATCATTAAACACTCATGTTATGTATTTAGAAAACAATATTTGAACATTGATAAGCAAAACAGTGCAACCAGAATGAACAAGTCCGGACAGAAAAAATAAGATCCAAAATAAGATCAAGGTAGATACAGATGCAAAACAGTGCAACCAAAGTTATTATTGAAACTTTTCTGGGGCTCAAAACAGAGTTATTATTGCAGGTCACTTAGCATAACATGAGTTATTATTGTAGGTCACAATATTTGAAATTAGCACAGAAACACTAAAGTCGATAACAGAGTAGAAGAAACTTATAACCAATAAAAATTGCATGGTTTCTATAACAGATCGTAACCGAACACAAGTCTAATATGCACCACATGTAAATTACCGTCTCTTCTATAAAGCTTAGACCGAACAGAAGTAAATTAATTACCATGTTTAAGTACTTCAACATGTAAATTGGTAAGAAGTTCTAAGAATTCAGATGTCTCTCACCAATGTGATTCCATTGCCTAACGTCCTCCATCCATGACATCACTCTTCTTCGGCACTAAACACCTATGATATAGAATAAAATGAATAAATTATGTCCGAAATGACACAAAATTGCGATAATAAAAGTTCAAATCATTAAACATATCAAACGATTTGGCCAAGCAACTCTGAATTCCTACAACGTCACCAATTGTTTCAAACATATCAAATGGTCGAATCAACTCTTCTAAAGGATCGACCACACTTTGAACCAATATCGAACACCAGCCTTTACCCAACACTTGACCTCCAACCACACAAGTCGGGTCTAAAGATTGCAAAATTCCTTCGGCAACAGTTTTTGAAGCATTGTAAAAGCTTTTCATAGCAACAAAAGTATTGACCTAGGATATAACCATACAATATAATTAGTAGTGCCCCACAAAACATAAAAGCAGATTCTTAAACAGAACAAAAGGTGTACTTGAGACTGATAATCAATGGACTCAGAATCACAACACCTAACACAATGGCATATTACACTTCTTTATCATGCATTCATGCATTCTCACTTTTCATGCATACTGCACATTTCATATCACATGCACTTATGACTCTGCATTTTCCATGCATTTAATTAGATAGCTTATTGGCGACTGATGAAAACTATTGCTCATTCAATATGCCAAATCACAAGCTACAGCAAGTGGTGGTAATTTTATTTGGATAGAATATACATACATCTTCCTGCTACAGGGAAAGCATGTGAAATTGACTAACCTATTTCACAATATTTGATCTATTTTCACATACCAAGGGCCTTTTACAACCATAGAAAATGGTGTTTTTATTTTTATTTTTTTGCAGATTTTTAACATAAGTGATTTTCAAGTACTGAAACATGAGCTACTAAAGGTTCACTAAAGAGATTTTTAACAGTAGGTTGTTGTTGTACTGAAACTAACAGACTAAGCTAAATCATAACAGTACAAAAAATACGTACCTGCAGTGGTCGACTAGTTTGCACATGTTGTTGGACAGATGAAGCTGAACGAGCAGATGAGGTGCCTCTTTGATGCAGAATCGCACGGATTTCCGCCAGCTCATCCATTAGCTTTTTATTGATTTCTGCTTGCAGTTCTAAGGCAGATTTATACTCCATTGCCATGCGATAACTGACACCACGGCTAGGGAAACTATCCTATAGATCTGATGGGGCAACACCTCCTCCCAGCATACGCACTCAACCGTTTCCATTTTTCCCTATGACTTGTGCAAACACATCATCCGGAGCGATTTCATCATGAAAACCGGCAGGAAGTTGACTAGTCCTCTCATCCATCGCAGCCTGAAATCAATATGAACAAGAATAACCACTCATGGTAACAAAGCATATAAAAAAGTGTTATTTGGTATAAGATACTAGATAAATTACCACAACATCTGCAACGTCGCTGCTTTTTGCATTTTGGTTTTTATCAAGATAACATGCTTTGAACAAGCGCACACGGGTAGGAGGCCCTACATCCTTTTCGTCATCCTTCTACACAGCAATTACATATATACCTCCATTTAATAAAACATGTTTAATTCCATGAAGTAAATATGATACAAAAACAGTGAATAAAGAGAGAACCAATACCAGAACATCGTAAACTTGAGCAAAGGATTTTTTTCCCCCCGCCCTATGATTCATTGTTTTTACGTCGAACTCTCTTATTCTTCTTGCTCATGCGCTGTAATAAAAGATAACAAGGAAGACAAGTAAGATCGCAGGTTCAAAATGAACATAGACAACTATTCTACTTCATCAAGAAGTATCCAAACATCATAAATGATGGAAAACTAATAAAAAAAAGCAAGACAAGCTGCAATGAATGTCCAAACATCATAAATGATGTCAGTCTAAACAACTATACATGCCCAGATGTCAAAACACCCCAAAAAATATGCATTTATGTATCAGAACAAGACTCGTTCACAACTTCCTAACAGAATTCGAGTACATGACTTGGACTAAATGCAAACCTGATGCAAACAGAGATACAAAATTGATCTAAACAAGATTAGGACTTTAACTATGAGCCAAGGATCATTACAAGATGCATATGCAAACCTGAACCTATGCAGGAACTGGACTAAATGCAGACAAACAAGACCATGGTTGTTCAACTTACAGAATTTAACTATGAGCCCACTAGAAAATAACAAGCAAGAATACGAGACGAAATTAGGCATTTTATACTGTTCATGGGCAGGCCTAGCCCAGAAAAGTTTTTTTTTATTTTTTTATTTTTTTATTTTTTAATTTTTTTTTTTTTGAGAAGAAGGGTTTGAGTTAAATTGTTCCATTTTAGATGACTCAATTGTATCACCTTTTAATGTGTGAATATATGTAGCAAATGTATGACTATTTTCAAAATATAAGGCCACGACTTGTTGCCGACACGATCTTTGTATCATGCCAAAACAATTTTGTTGACGTTTACATGAAATATTATAAATTTTTTAAAATAAATTCATTTCATAAAAAAAACATATCGTTTGTACACGACGATATGACTATTTTCAATATATAAGTCAACGACATGTTGCCTACACGATCTTTATTTCATGCTTAAAAATATTTGGTTTGACGATTACATGAAATATTAAAATTCTTGAAATGAATTTTTTTTTTTGTTAAAAAACATATCTTTTTTTTTTTTTCCTATCTAAATAAGAAAGGAAAGGGTATGCCACGTGGCACCCTCCCTTTTTTTTCTCCCGGCTCCTCACCTGTATAAATCACCAAAAAATCATCTCTTCTACTATCATTTGTTGCTTTTTGTGTTTCGGTCCTTTTTGTTATTTTGGACCGTCTGGTTTGTAAAGCTTGACATTGTAGAATTAATTTTTTTTTGCATAAAATGAAAATTGACCAGGATGAAATCGGATAGAATGAAATGAAAATCGATAAAACACGTGGTGGTGTGTAAGATGAAAGTGATGTTAGGTTGGTGGTGGGTGGAGTGGGTTGGGTTGGGGTGGTGGGAACGGTAGGGTATAGTAAGATGGGTGGTGGGCACGGTAGGGTAGGGAATTGTAGGGTAGAGTAGGATGGGGTGGTGGGTAGGGTAAGATAGGGTGGGATGAGATAAAATAGGGTGTAATATGCTTAGCAAGGATAGTGAATTAATATGTAGGTTGGGAGGTAGGTTAAGGTTTGTAGGTAGCTAGGTAGAGAGGTAGGGTGCGGTAGGGTGTGCTAATGTAGGTGAGGCGAGGTATGAGATGTAATGCGGTGATGTATGGTAGGGTAGGATGGTATGGTTGGATGATGTGGCGTAAGTTAAGTAAAGTTTGGTAGGTTGAATATAGTACGTAATATAGGGTAGTGTGGTAAGATAATGTGGTGTAGGGCATGGTGAGGTAGGATTGGATAGGTGAGTGTTAAAAAATGTTGGGATAACGTGCGGTTGGGTGATTGATAATGTGTGTAGTAGATAAGAAAGAGTGTGTTGACTAGGGTAGAGTTGTGCAGTTGGGTGATTGTCGTCGTGTTAAATAATTGACATCGTAATTTGTTGTATAATATCAACGCCGGCTAAATTTCGTCATTTATATTGTGTTGTATTTAAAATGTGTGGAGTGATATTTTAGTTAAAATGTATTTTATATTTAATAGTTTTTGACATTTAAGGTAAACATCTAGCATGTTTGATTAAATTGATTACAAGAAATTCAATTTGAAAAATAAAAAAATAAAAAACCAGCATTACAACATCTCATTGTTGAGTTGAGATCGAGAAGCTCAACAAATTTAATTGCACAAAATAATTTAAGGATATAATCGATTCCCATTGGATAGAGAAACGATTTAGCATGGAGAGAAGGAATCATATATATATTTTAGCATTTGGGAAAATCTACGGGAGGAGGGGGTAGCGTAGTTGACGGTGTTCCCCCGTTTTGAACTGCGAAAGCCATTGCCAGACCATACGGCAAATGGACATCTATGTGACAATGCATAACCCAAACTCCTGGATTGTCTGCTCGGAATCGGATAACTGCCCATCCTCCAACGGGCACTGCAATTGTGTTTCTAAGTTGTGGATTAACAAAATTGAACTTTTCGGTGTCGGTGGATGAGTTGAAATTACCAAAGCCTTGTGCTAAGACAAAGAAATTGAAGCCATGCAAGTGCAAAGGGTGATTTTCCAAGGTAATTAAAGCCGTGTTTTGCAACACTAGCTCGACCGTTGAATTAAACCTGAGAGGCTTCACCTTCGTTGACTTGGTGGTCATCAAGAGCGCCAAGTTGAAAGAGTTGTTGACATTCGTATAGTCGAATTCCACTGGAGGCTGGTTTGGAAAATCGGTGGTATATATTCCATTTACGGCTGTAGTAGATGTGTTTTGAGAAAATGCCTCCAACATTGAAATTGTAGAAGGCAACTGGAAGGATGCATTGTTCATACTTGCAGCCAATCTCAGCCCAAATGGACCCGCACAACTAGCAGTTCCTTGTGCGTTACAAGCTACTAAGCCCAACCCAAATGTGATAAACATCCTCTCATCCACCTCTCTTATTACTTGGCCATAGAATGGTGTGGTTACAAGTCCAGTTATATTGGTGTAAAACTTGTGGGCTGTTGGTGTATCATTAAATGCAGGCATGATAGGCATTAGTGGAGGGGCGGACGAGTTGGCTTTTTGATAGGCAACAATACCGGTGGTAGTAGTATTGTCAAACGGGGTAGTAGCAACAGTATTATACGGTTGTGCTGCCATATAATATAAACCCGGTGATTGATCAGCCTTAAATAAGACATCTGTAGTTTGTCCCGGAGCGACCACCACCACATCAGTAACATAAGGATTTGTGTAAGAAGCATCAATCGCAACAACCGTCATATTGTGGTTTGATATCTTAAAGAAAAGTTGGTTATTGAGTGCAGCATTGATAATGCGTAAGAGATATATTTTCCCTTGGATCACCTTTATCTTGTGTATATCTACAAATGGGTGTAAGAGAAGAAGCATTTAATTTTTATAAGAAAATTGTACACAAAATTCACAGCAAAAAAAAAAAAAAAGAGAGGTTAGAATGATAGTAAAGGACTCGATGAATTTTATAATGTGATGGAATGTGCACATGCATGGTACTTACGTTTAGAGCAAGGGTATAAAGCGCCTGGTTGTCCATTAATAGTATAAGCGTTAGAGATATTCGGTTGACCCCCGCTAGCTGATGCTTGGTTCACAACATCTATAACATTTGTGTCCCAGTATTCTCCTATAAAAACAAAAACATTCTATAATCAAGCTCACGACATGTTACATGTGACATGTTCCCTGAAAAATTATCTCGAATAAATTGCTAATATATCGTCTCATAAACAAAAGTAAGAGAACTAGTTCTGATACCTAGAACAATGGGAAACTCTTTATGAGGCTTGGAAAAGGGGTAGGCTTGACCATGTCGAGGAAGAATTATTAGTGCCCCGTAAACAGTAGCTCTTAACCATGAGACATGAGCGTGCCACCATAAAGTTCCTTGTTGATTAGTTATGTTGAATATGTAGGTATAACTTTTTTCCGGAAGTATGGGACATTGAGTCACGTACTCTGGTCCATCAGCCCATGCGCTCAACTTTTGAAATATTCCATGCCTACATATATACTCGTAATTCAAAATTTACAAAATAGGAATATTGTTTACTAAGTGTAACTTATAAATGTAGGATATTCATAATATTTAATATTGATAGTATGGAGCTTATATATATGGAACACCCGTATTGAATTACGACATATACCACAATACATTGTTATATCATATTTGTCATGACACTCATATCAATCAATTTGTACCTTATTATAACTAATTTATACAAGTGTGTCGATATTGTAACTCAATTGTTATGGTCAACACATTTTTTAAAATTGTACGGTCTTTTACATAGTATAGCATTTGTTAGAAACAAGAATGGCAACGGGTATGTGTTGGTACGGGTTTGATATATATTACCATACCTATAAAAATTCTTTACACATGCCCTACCCATTACCAATGCATGAAGACAATTTTAACTATATACCCTCCCCGTGTGAATCCACTGCTCTGTGAATCTCAATGGATAACTGGTTTCATTTAATAGTAAGCATCTCAATTTCATACAATAGAGTGATGGGAGGTCTATTGGCAACACAAAAAGGTTTCGTAAACTACACATTATGATTGAATGTTTTTCTATATGGCACCACGAATTTTACTTTTAGCAAACTTTATTTTACAAATTTATCTGGTAGAAACGTGACCGAGATTGCCGTTTGCTATAGAAATGAAAGTCATTGGTGCTACATTTTTACTCACCAACTATTGTATAATAACTCTTCTCACTTAATAGTGGAAAACAGTGTAAATGCTTCACGCGCACTAATATAAAAGATTTGTGAAAATTAATAGCATTTTCCAATTACTAACCATTTCTATAATTTAAAGCTTAATTATAGAAACGATAAGTATGTATACCAGTGAATAGTGAGATTATATGGTGACTTATTGAGGACATGAACGATGAGGGTATCGCCTTCTCGTACACGAAGAGTTGGCCCAGGCAAACTTTTATTCACAACAGTGATCACATTTTTATTACATAACCGCTGAAATGAACGATTTGCCACCTGAAAATTAATACATTCCCAAAAAACACATTTATTAGAATGAAAAATTAAAAATACACAATCTGAAGATGCAAAGTGAAATGTAAGCTTAATTAAAAGAGACGAGGAAGTACTTGAAATGTACGCTCCACAACTTTGGCAGAAGCATAAGACGAAAGGAGGACAGCAACAACAAAAGAGCAAATCAGCAGCCATGTTGGACGTGCCATTAATCTCATTTTTTTTTGGAGCTTAATTAATTGTTAATTATTAATTAAGAATAAGACAATGGTGTTTTTGCACTGTGATACACTTCGTTTACAATTGGCCTGTATTTATATAGACCGGAGAGCCTGCATGTTAATATGGATCGTGAATGTAAATGCTTGAAATAAACAACATATTTAGGTATTATAAAATAAAATTTCATTATACAATAAAGTCAAATGCTAACAGTTTTGAGTTGGCCACATGAAAATTAATATCCAAATGTACAAAGGAATCACATCTGTATATTATAAATAATAATAATCTAGCGCTAGTTGTAGTATAAAAACATCTAACGCCGTAAAATATCATTTTAAGAACATATGTATATCTGTCTCATTTTGGTAAACGTTGACCGAATGCTAAAGATGCTTATTGTGAAATTTGATATTAAATTTAATATCCCGATTTTTCGAAAAAATGCAGACGTGCCATTTTGCGAAAAATGAAATATTATAATTTACGGATTAAAGTATTTTATGTGTATTTATATATTTCCGATAAATATATACATGTTTAAGGGTAATTAAAAGGATCTAATTAAAGGATTTAGTTATTTAATTAATTAAATTAATTAAATGGATATTTAAAGAAAATAAATCCTATTAGTTCCCACAATAAAAAAGAAGTCAGAAATTTCTTCCCACGTTGTGAGAGGCGGCGATTAGAGCAAGAATTAGGGCTGAGAGCTTTTCTTTCGGTTTCTAAGGCGGATCTTAACGGTTTTCAGATTAGAGTAGAGCAGCGGAATCGTCGTGCAGAGGACGTCGTTTCAACTCCAGAAAGTTGGGACTTTGTTAAGGTATGAAATTCGAGCCCTAGTCATGTTTGTGACTGAGTTTGATGGATTCAAACACATGGATTCGTAGTTTTGTATGTTTAGAAGCGTGCGATCGAATCTAACCTAAGTTTGGATTGATCACATAGGTTTTCTGCGAATGAAGGATCGTTTTGCTGCAGTTTTTCTAAGGATTGGACTTGGATTAGCTTGCTAAAAGTTAAGAGGATCTTCCTACAAGTTAATTACGGTTACATAGGGTTTATGTTAGAATTTGATGTGATTTTATGCTAGAATTGTTACCATCGTGTTGCCTAAGGATCTATAGTTGATAAGATAGATAAAAGCTGCATTTTTAATGCCCTTTTCTGTGTATTATGATGTTGAACAAGTTTGAGAACGATTACCGATCACTCCACTTTTGCAAAAAAATGTGGTACACTACTTTCGAAGAATTAATCTTAACAGACTTATCGATTATCGGAATCCAAAATACAGTCGAGAAGATCTTCTTGATTTCTGGAGAAGTTCAATCTACAGCACCAGAAGTGGAGAAATCATCTCTCATGTGCAAGCCCGAGAGATCACAATAGACAAAACCATGCTACAAACAGTCTTAGGTCTAGGAACTAGATAAATGCCTCAAACCCGACATTTTCATATCGCTGACAGATCAGGCTGCATCAGAACAATTGCATGGAGTGAAAACACGGAGGTCAAAATCAAGAAAAGCACTCAAAATCTGAATCCAAACTTTTGCCTTCTTGCTGAGATAATCACAAATGGATTATGTGGAGGCACTACCAGCAAAATTAATCTCTTAGAGGAATTGTTCACGCTATTGTTCATAGTACACAATGGACGCAACTTCAAGTGGGGTGAATTCATTTTTAAAAAAATGACAAATCAGTTGTTGAAGGAAAGAAACCATGAGGTTCAACATGGGAAGAAGGATGATGGATCCCTTCACTTCTCCAAATCCTTTGGCTTCATCATCTAGACACTATTAAGAACAATGGGTCTGAATATGAGAAATGCCATTCATGTTCCACCCTCAAGAATCACCTTATTGCCTAGTTACGAGAAAAGAGATTAATTGATTGCCCAACAGATGAAGAGAAAGATTACAACGGTCTTAGCTCCTGCTTCACAAAATCCAGAAAATACTCCGGGACGGGCTTTGGCATCCAGGGTCGAAGCATCCGCATCATCAAGACCAATGAAGAAAACCAAAACCATGGCTGAGCGAATGAAAGAAGCTGCAACAGCCACTCCAACCTCAATCATTCCACCGACTGAATCTATAGCTGCTCAAGTATCAACTCAAACTCCTCATGTTCCACAAATTATTGAGTTATCCTCAGCAGATGATAACAATAGTGAAGATGAGGAAGATAATAAATCAATCTATCGCAAAAGCAACCCCATTAATCGAAATTCTTGGTACATCTGGAAATGTACAAGAATCAATTGAGATCTTTCCTGTTGAACATTAAGTAGAAGAGAAAGAGGTTGTGGTTCCTGAAGAGGAACAAATCAATGTGGAAACTGTACCAACCACTGGACCACATGTAGAAGAAACTACTCCTTTCAGAGAATGGACCAGTACTCCACTGATAGATGGATCCAAATCAGCAAGAGGAGATCAGGGTGTGTATGAGACACAACGAATTCCTCATCATGATCCATACACTGTTGATCCCACTGATCCAGCCTATGAACAAAATTGAGAATGGTCAGATGGATGAAATGTAAGGTCAGTCCAATTGCCATTCATAATCAAGCAAGTCAAGAGGAAATGGCAAGAGAGGAAGATTGGGTAAGAAGTATTATCAGAAGAGACCCAAAAGAGACACATCCAGAAAATAGCTTCACGGACATGTTTGATCCGTGGAAATTAATGTACATCACATTCATCATTTTCTAACAAGAACATGAAGAGAATCAGGATAATGAAAATGATGATGCTGATGATGATGATGCTGATCTGAACGACTCTGAAGATAAAAGTGATGACAGTGATAATAATGATGATGATGGTGATATGAGAGGAAATGTCAAAGCGAAAGGATCAGAACCTGCTAAGGAGACTGAGCAAATGGAAGACACTGAAGAAGTGGATGGGAATGATCAAGGAAAAGAAGTAAATCAGAGAGAGAAGCAGCAATCTCAGGGGGAAGACGAGTCTCTACCACAACCAGAAGAGTTCAATGGCCCTAGTTTAGTGGATGTAGCACATGAAGTTCAACATGGGATTAATGAGATCCAATCCCATCTTGAATTCATACAAGAACTGGACGGACGAGCTTTTGGATTCTTATCCAAACAAATTCATGGTCTGATTGTTGAAGGTGCTGGCCTGAGGAATGAGATTGCAAATCTTGCCACCAACACAAGAACTTCTCTAGAATACTTGGTTGACCAATGCATGATCACTCAATATCAGAATGTGTTGGATGGAATTCATCTGAGCAACGAACTATCTAGAAGTCGACATGATTTCACCATTCAAAAGATCGATCGATTGGCGGGCCAACTGGGGGCATATGTCGATTTAACTGCATGAGGCACAGATGCATAGATCCGGAACTTAAATGAAGTTTTCGCTTCACTATCTACAACGTTCAATGATTCATGGCCACTCAAACCACATTTAATCATATTTTGCTAAACTCTCTTTTAGATAATGCCAAAAAGGGGAAGATAAAAAGGAAGATGGAGATGCTGGAGATACTGCTGCTGGGAAATCAAAAGAGAAGATCTGATCTGGGAAGAGATAGAAAACTTTCGTTTTTTATTGTGGAGATCTAGGAACAAGAAGGAGATGATTTATAAGGGACAGAAGGACCACTACTAGAATTTTCTGTTTTTCCGACGAGAATTTCCGATGAAATAATGTCGTAGGAATTTTACGACGCATTTCCGACGGTATTGCGACGGTTTAAATAATTATGAAATCATAAAAATATTTGCGACGTATTTCCGACGAAATTCCATTGTCGCAAAGTATTTCGTCGGAAATTTGTCGGAAATCTTACGCGCGAAAGGCTCCCGCCTATGTTTAAGGGCGCGAATTTCTCCCGCTCGGGTCTTTCCTACCAATTTCCGACGAACACTGTTGATCGTAGCAAGTTGGTCGGAAATAGGATAAACATAAAAATAAGATTTTCATAATTGTTTCCTTCGAATTTCCGACGATCATAAGTGTTTCCTTCGAATTTCCGACTTAACACCATCCTCTCAAATTAAGTAGACATGTTACCGATTTAACTTTCCGACTTATAACTCAAGTTCGTCGGTATTTCGTAGGAATATAATAATTGTGTTGATATTTTACATTTCAAATTGCATTAAAAATTTCAAAAAAAAAAATTTGCATTACATTTTTCCTTAAAATATATCGGTAGATGTACATACATTATTTATTTTCTAACTTTCACAAATTTTATGGTGTCATATATTGTAAAACAAATTAAAAAAATGATGGATTATTGATCACTCATAATGATCGTAGGAAGTCGGTAAGAAAATATGCTAAATATCCCACAAAATTCTGACAAGGTACCGATTCCTTAGTAAATCCGTAGGTAAAGAGAAATTTACTCAATAAGGAATTTCTAGTTTGAAATGACTTACTCAATAACAAACCTCGGGTTCTAATCACTTACTCAATAATGAACCTCGGGTCCTAATCACTTACTCAGTAACGAACCTCGGGTTTTAATCACTTACTCAATAACGAACCTTGGGATTTAACTCACTAACTCAATAACAAACCTCGGTTTGTAATCATTTAATCAACAACAAATCTCGAGATTGAACTCATCAACTCAATAACGAACCTCAATACTAAAATCACAATTCAATCATCGAGACTCAAGTTTTAATCGATTACTCAATAACGAACCTCGGTTTTAATCACTTACTCAATAACCAACCTTATTGTGATTGAACTCACCAACTCAATAACGAACCTCGGTTTGTAATCACTCACCGAATAACAAATATAGGGTTTAAAATCACTTACTCAATAACGAACCTCGGGGTTGAGCTCACCAACTCAGTAATGAACCTCTGATTGTAATCACTTACTCAATAACGAATCTCGTGATTGAACTCATCGACTCTACAATGAACATAGCTCGGCACTGAAATCACCAAGCCGACAGCTTAGTGCCGCCGACACTAGAAAGGTAAGGACGTTGTTGAAGAGAAAGCTTTTAAATCCGCTTTTATCTTGACTCGATTCGGTTTTTTTTGAGTTTGAGCTCGAGTCGAGCTGCCCGAATGATTAATCAAGCTGAGATCGAAGTTCATAATACATTTATCGAGTAGCTCGCGAGTTATTCGAGGTTTATACAAAATATTTAACAAAACTTGAACCCAAACCGAATTATAGCTAAAAAACGACATAGTTTTGTATAGGTGTAAGAATCCAAGATACGCCTAACCCTAAGACATAATCTTTACTTTCCCTCTCGTTCCATTCCAAATCTCTGCCAAGTTAATCATTGGTGCTCTGCTCGACGACTTCTCTTCTCATCCGGCGTCCGGCGTCCGTTGTCCAGTGTCTGGCTTCCTACTACCGGCATCCTGCATCCGGCGTCCTGCATCTGTCGTCTCACTTCCGGCGTCCGACATCCAGTGCTCTGTTTCTCTAAGTTCAAGCACTCTGACACTCTTCTATTAAGGGCTAGTAGGTTACCGTTTCGATTTCATGTTCTTTTGTTGGGATATTAACAGCAAATGCATCGATCATTCACAAATCAATTAGATTAGCACTCGTTTGACTAGTTGTGCTTAAACCTTTAAATTAGGCTTGATTTTCATTGTAGACCATACATCCTTTCATAAAGTTGATGAATTTAAGTGCATAGCTTGGTTTAAATGAGAAATTTGACTTATAATGGTGAAACTGGAGATATTTAGTCTGCAACAGTTTTGAATTTTATAATGTTAATTAGATTAGCACTTGTTTGACTAGTTGTGCTTCAGCGTTTTGAGTGTGGTAATGCCTGCAGTAAATTAGGCTTTTGTGCTCCAGCAAATCAGTTTTCATGACACAAAGGATGGTGCAAGTTAGAATCTTTGGTTTGTTCTGAAAGGCATTACATTGGGTTTTGCAATCACCATTTATCAGGTTGAAGTTCTCTCATTGGTTTTAGGCTAGTTGGTATATTTGAAAGGAGTTTTATCACTTGAATTGGGAATAAACTTCGGTCCAGCTGCGACGTGTTCCCTTCTTGGACATCCATTAGGTCACACTTCGTTTAGTGTGTCATGTAGTCTTGATGGAATGTATACATGTCTTGTATGAGTAAGGTTCAAGTTATTTTGCATACTATCTTGAAGTACTAAACTGTTGGATGCCTCGTAGAAGGTGATTTATTTTGAGCTCCATATTTTTCGGTGAATCGATTGCTTAGCATTTAATTAACATATTCCTTGTTAGAAGTGTCGAAGACGCTAACTTCATGTACACTGCAGCAGCTCATCTACAACAAGCACTCTGTTTGAAGGGCACCAACTCTCTCTTGAGTACCTTGTGAAGAATCTTCTCAAAGTTTATGTTGACATCGAATTCACCGGTTCTCACACTCAGGTGATTGCTTCACACATGTTCTCAAAGTTGTATGAAATAGTATGAAATTTGGACTAATAGTTACCTGCCTGTTCTTTTGATCAGAATTATATTATTTAATCAAACACTGTACAGTCATCCACATATACATTATACTTGACCACAAGATCTCATATCATGCATATCAAAATTACAGTTAACAGCCTCTAATCAATTCTGTACACATTTTACGACTACTTTCCACCTTAGCTGCACAGATGAAGGTGGAGGAAGTTTAATTGTGGGAAGTATTCGGCTAATGGTTTCTATTCTTGGTTTATTTTGGTGTGCATGCAGTTCTATGACAAGTTCAATATTCGCCATAACATTGCGGAGCTGCTAGAATATTTATGGCAGGTTCCTACTCATCGCAATATGTGGAGACAGGTAGGATATATCTCTTGACCTACTTATTCTAAAACTTCAATTAATGCATTAAATAGTCATATAATGAGGCGTAGCATGCATTTCATTATTCCAACTTTGGTTTTGTTGTTACAGATTGCTAAGGAGGAGGAGAAGGGAGTGTATTTGAACTTCTTGAACTTTTTGATCAATGATAGTATTTATCTACCAGATGAAAGTCTCAACAAAATCCTTGAACTTAAAGAGTTGGAACGCGAGATGTCTAATACTGCTGAATGGGAACGAAGACCAGCTCAAGAGAGACAAGAAAGGACTAGACAATTCCACTCTCAAGAAAATGTTGGTGTCCAATTTTAATATTTCTTTTTCCCCATCACGACGTAAGTGGTCTAGCCTATGAAAACTGAATGATGAATTCTTTAATATCAAATAATTCGAATTGATATGAAGCTGGCTAATGAAGATGTGAGCCTGTTGGCATTCACTTCAGATCAGATTACGGCTCCTCTCTTGATTCCTGAGATGGTGATTATCTTCTACTGTGACATTGTTCTTTCTTGGAGATTTGAGCATCGAAATTCATAAATTTTTGGTGGTGTTCTTCCAGGTGGAAAGAGTTGCCAGTATGCTCAATTACTTTCTGTTACAACTAGTAGGCCCCCAAAGAAAATCCCTTACTTTGAAAGATCCTGAAAAGTACGAGTTCCGTCCAAAAGAGCTGCTGAAGCAGGTATGATTGGGTATCCCACTTGTAAAGATTTGTAATTTATATTAAAACAAGAACACAGCCAGCTAATCTAGAATGATCCTGATGGTATTCTTGGTTGTTTTGAAGATTGTGAAAATATATGTCCACTTGTCAAGAGGTGATAAAGAAAATATTTTCCCAGCTGCCATCAAGAGGTTATAAAGGTGCTAGGACATCCTGTTGCTATTGAGGAGGTGTTTATGTTCACACACACAAACAAGAAAGATAAGGTGCCTATTGATGATAGTGCTGCAGTTATTGAGGTAACAAAATTGTTTTACTTTTTTTAGGTTGCTTTAATGTCTTCAATGATTTGCTTCCCTTCATTTTTTTTGACGCATTTGTCAAGGTTTTAAATAATAATGGAGTTTGGTTGACATAGTATGCCACTTTTTCTTCAATTTAGTTGGGTTTCTTTTAGTCATCATTCTTGTAAAATGATTTTGCATGATTTTGTAAATCATACCGATGTGAGGACAATCGTTTGGTAAACGTATATTTTAGTGTGTTTCATTGTCATATAATGATTTTGTAAATCATACCGATGTGAGGACAATCTTTTAGTATATATTTTAGTGTATTCCGTTGTATTATACCCACGCAATTGACATTTTGACTTTTCTTAGACTATCATTCTTTCTCAATAGTTGTCTAAACTTTAATGAGTGAATTGGAACTTATTGACGAGACAATGTATTGTAAGATGTCATTTGTTTATGTTATGTCATTCTCACTACTTTGCATGTCTTTTATGCTATATGTGCATTATGTATGCATTATATGTCCTGGCTCGGGTTTTCACTCTTTTTGTTTAGTTTTATGTCCTTAAATGTTGTGGGTGTTTGCTTACATTTCAAAGCATGCATGTGCTTGATTCCCTACATTTATGTTAATTATTTAGCTTGTATGTACATGATTTAAAAGTCTTTGTCTAAAGCAAAACGTAAGGTTTACTTTAGGACCAAAGTGGCACTATACACTACAAATGCTTTGTTTGACATTCATATTCTTTCATCAATTCACCCGATCACACAGAAAATGGGCAAGATTCAATTCGAAACCATTGTTGTATAATTGTGGTACTTTAGATAATATTAACCAGTCCTGGGAGTTAAAAGATGGCTCAACCTAGTCTCGAATAAAATTCCCTAGAATGTTAATCAAGTTAGGATGAAATATTTGGAGGAGAGAAACAATAGACTGTTTCAATAAAATTCAGCCCCCGTTTTTGCGATCAAATCTGGAGTCTTCAACATCAACAGATTGTGTGTCCATATGGGGAAAAGTGAACAATAGCAAGATCACATAGAAGATTTAGTCCAAAGGTGTTTCCGCTGCAGAAGTTTCTCTGTATGATTGTCATTGTACATAGTTTGAGTTACTAAATTGTGTTTCCTTATGTCTTCCTCATTTGTGATGCCATGTTTGTCATATATTTGTTCATTCATTTGTGATGCCATGTTTATCATTTATTTTTTCATTTAGATAGATGATGTATTTTACTTGTGATTCTTTTGGGACCGGATGTATAGTATATTGTGAAACACCTTTTCTAAATCCTCACAGGAGCTTTTCAGAGAGAGAATGCCGAACGTATTTGAATATTTTGGCAAGAAAGATCCAATTCCAGATGAGTTGTTACGTGAAGCCGATGAGGTGTTTCTCGGAATCGCCACCGCGTGTAAAGAATGGACGTATTAAAGGCTTGGGTAATTTATCTTGAGAATACACGAGTGGATCGGTTTCTCATCTGATGCCAAATGAGGTTTTGACACAAAGAGTATCACGACTTTCGTAAAGAAAATTTTAGGTTGCGTGAAGACCTTTCTGCTGTACGTGAAAGTTTGGCCGAGGAGAGAGAGAGAGAGAGCAACGGCCGCACAATCTGCAATGCAGGCGGAGATAGCAAGGATTGCGCAGCTAGTCCAAGGATTCCTCCATACTCCAGGTGGTGCTTGATAGTGAGGATTATGGATTGTTCATATTTTGCTATGTATTGTGTTGTCACTTTATTTTGTTTTGGGAATCCTAAGTGGAACAACATAAGTTTTTGTAACTTACTAATTAGCTATATGGAGCCTTTATTGACTTGGTTTGGTAAATGCATTAGTTAAATATTGTGTTAGTTTTTCATGAATTGTGAAATTGTGATTTATTTTGGACAGGTGGAATGGGAATTTAAGAATAAATGAAAATAAAAAAATCTGATGTTTCCTACGGAGTAGTGACGAAATTCGTCGGACATTCGTCGGAATTTTGTCGAAATGGTTTTTTCTTTTAATAATCACAGCAGATGTTATGAAAATTACCGACAAATCAGTGACAAAATTTGTCGGAATTTAGTCAGAATAATTAAGCAAATTTTCGTCGGAAATTTGTCGGAATAAATTGTCAGAAGTTCGTTGGAATCATTTCGTAAGAACTTCGTCGCTAATTTTGTCGGAACCATTCTTAGCAAATTTTGTCGCTATACTCGTCGGAAATTTAAATGCAACACGCTTTCCAACGGGCTTTTTCCAACAACCCATATTTAGTCGGAAATGGTGGGAAACACGTATTTCCGACGAAATACCGACGAATTCTCCCGTAGGAATTGCCGGAAATTCTAGTAGTGGACAAGAGTTTGGAGGATGCACAAGAGAAGACCAGACTAGTGTTTTATTTTGCTTTATTTTGTCCTTATTCCATCTGTACTCTTATTATTAAGACATGTAACGAACTCCTATCTATTTATAAAATATCTATCTTTTCTCCACAAAGTCAAAAATCTCTTTGACTTATTTACTTGTGCTAAAAAATTAGTTTATCTAGCACTTACTTGTTTGCTTTGGCATCATCAAAAAAGGGGAATTTGTTAGGTCCAAGTTTTGATGAAACCAAGTATAAGTTTGATTAGTAGTCTGAAATGCGAATTGTATAGGATTAGTCAGACTTTACCTATGTATTCATAGTCTAGGCTTGAAGACTTGAAGACAAGAAGACAAGACGATTAGAACTCTTGTCCAAACATCTATCAAGACAAAATCAGCAGAGGCAAAGCAAACCAGAAAGCAGAGCAAAGAGCGGACGAGTAAAAATATTGAATAGCAGACGAGCAAAGCATCCAGACGAGTAAAGGATCATATCAGAGACTACCAAATGCTCTCAAGTGGCTTAAAGCAAAATGAAGTGCTAAATGAAAGTGCGTGTAGCCATCAATCAGATCAACATTTGATCTAACGGCTACGAACTCATACAAGTGGAGAAATAGCATTTGATGCTATAATGTTATCTTCTAGAATCCATCATGTACAAAGGCTCCAACGGTTGAAAAGCTAAACGGAATTATTTTCAAAATATCAAGGGACAACTCAGCAAATCAATCAGATCCACACAGTCTTCCAACGGGACACCTACCCTACGAAGACTATATAAAGATAAAGAAGAACAACCAAGAAAGAGAGTTGTTGAGAAGAAAGAAAAGAGAGAGTTGAGTAACTCAAAAAGGAAAAAAACCAAGTATCGAAAAATCTAGCGAGTCATCTCTCAACAAGATCTTCATCTCAAAAGCTTACCAATCTAAATCCATAAATCAAGTAGATCAACAAAAGAGCTCAAACATAAATCATCCAGGATCTACTTGATCAAGAGAGCTGCAATCAATCCTTCAAAGTCAGATTCAGAATAAAGCTCTTATCATTGTATCATTAATTTGATACAACACCAACTCAAGTTTATCAACCAAGTTCTGAAGAAAACAGCGAACTTGTTGAAGCATCTGTGGGGTGTGAAGGAATAGCGAAGAAGACAGACGAGCTATTGGAGAAAGAAATTTCTTAAGAATAGCTGCATGCAAGTAGGCCATTGAAGCATCTGCGGGGTGTGCGGCATTTGCGGGGTGTCAAGGATTGGCTACTTAGGAAAGTTCTTACTTTTCACAGCAGTGGAAAGAATAGAAGCTTGAATTCTTCGTAGTTGTAACAGAATCATGGGCACGCGATACTAATGCATGTCGTGTGAAGCATCTGCGGGGTGTGAGGCATCTGCGAGGTGTCAGGACACTTAACTATTGTATTAGTCTAGAGTACAATAGTGATACCTTCGAGTCACGGGAGAAGCGGTCACGTAGGAGATTACGCCACTCCGAAGATCGATAACATTTTTTGTGCTATTTACTTTCAGCACTTTACTTACAGTACTTGCATAATCAATATCACACTACTCAACACTGAAAACCAAGCTCAAGGCTTAATTTGAAACATATCATTATTCCGCTGCACTTACTTTCTAACAATATCCGCACTAAGAAACCGCACAAACTACTTGCTAGTCCTGTTTCTTATGACTAGATTTGTTCTCACAAGTAAGAAACTCCAAAATTGAAAAGAGTTCATTCACCCTCTCGAACTCTCTCACAATCCTTGTATTGTGGACCAACACCTTTCTCGTAGTTCAGTACAAAGTCAAGAAGTTTGATTTTCCGACAAACCTCTACACATGATGGGAGGTTATTTCTTCAATCAAGAGGCTGAGAGTATGCGTAAGCTCGCCCGTAAGCTCTTCGAGCTTCCCTTCATTTGCTTCGCGGGAGCCGCATAGCACATAGCTGGAAGTGAGAGGGCCCATACTACCTGCCTAACCCTTTGCTCTGAGGGACCATAGATCGGAAAGCGCCTTCTAAACCACCCCATTCATCCAAGAGAAGGGGCCTATGTATTTGCATGACCCCTGCAGATTGAACCTCATCCTTAATTTCCATAAATTCCCTCAATTGTCAATTAATTTCCAATTAATCCTCATCATTACATATATATATATAAGTACAATACTTTTAATCCAAGAACAATAATAAATATAATATTTCGTTTTCGCAAAATGACACGTATATCCATATTCGAAAATCGGAATATTAAAAAAAAACGACCTATGCAAGGATCAGATCTGCACCGGCTAACAATCAAATCAATACTTGAACCAATAGAGCAAACAACAGTTTTCTCAACAATTATTAGACAAATAATTGAAATAACTAATATATATATATATATATATATATATATATATATATATATATATATATATATATATATATATATATATATATATATATATATATATATCTCTACTATTCTAAAAGTATGAGTGTGTTTCCCCAAAAAGTGTTTCTTCCTAATTTAAATTAATTAAAATTATTAAAAAAACCATAAAATATTAATTAAAAATAAAAAAACGAAATAAAAAAATTAAAAAAAAAAATCATTCAAGATCCTTGATTAATATACAAATACAAAAATGAAATAAAATTTTTAAAAAAAAAGAATCAATCAAGATCCTTGATTGAAAATCAAATAGATAATAAAATCAATCAAATTAAATAAGCATAATCATAATTAAAATAAAACCAAAGAACCGAAAAAAAAATCAATTAAAAATATAAAAATGCAAAAAAAATTAAAAATTAAAAATAGTCAATCAAGATCCTTGATTAATATGCAAATTAAAAAAACAAAATAAATATTAAAAAAATATCAATAAATATCCTTGATTGAAAATCAAATACAAAAATAAAATAAAAGATTAAAAGAAAAAATCAATCAAGATCCTCGGTTGAAAATCAACTAAAAACACATATCTACTATTCTAAAAACGTGTGGTGAGACGATATTGAGTGTGTAAATGATATAGAGCTTTGAGTGTAAACCTATGTGAGTATGCTTCCCCTAAAAAGTTTTTCTCCCAACTAATACGTTTCATTTAATATAATAATCATTGATAGGTATAAAATAACATAGATAATTAGAGTGTTGATCTAGATGGATAATGTATTAGTCATTATCAACTTATAGAAATAGAAAAATAATATAAGTGCGATTGTGTTTCTTCTCGATATATTTCCCTTAAAAATGTTTATCCCTAATAAAATTTCTCATTAAATATAACACTTGTTCAAATATTTGTAAATGGCATTGATAAAAGGTGTGCGAATGAAGATAAGATGAAGATGCGCGCGTCTCTCAGAAAGAAAAAGAAAAAAACATTGTGCTCATGAGTGTGGTTTAATGAGTTATACATTCTTGTGCTATATAACCTTTTAAGGCTATGTATTCGCCCCCAAAATCGGTATAATTTTAATGGTAGTATCAGCATTTTTGAACAAGAGCTTTAAAAAGGCATAAAAACACCAATCACACCATATTTACGAATAAATAGATAGAACCATGTATCCTTCGAAAAAATTATCAACAAAATTATGTAATATTTCAAAGCATCATACGACATAATTGGGGATGTCCAAATGTTAGTGAAAATAATCTCTAGGCGTTGGGAAAAACATAAAATAGAAGTAGCAAAATAAAGTTTGTGACTTTTATTCTCTAAACAAGAAAAACAATAGGAAAGAAGCAATTGTGGTGGCAACTTCTAGATCATTTTGGCAAAGAATAGCTTGAAAAATAGGAGTAGGTGGGTGACAAAGACAATGATGCCAATCACTTACTGATGTTTTATTCACCGCGAAAAGCTAGAGGGGGGGAGTTTGTCCATCCATACAATCCGTTTTTAACTGGTCATGGAGCATTATTAGAGTACTTGTCTGAAAATCCTTCAAATAAATTTAGAGAGTAAGAATTCAAAAGAAACATTATGGAGATGACAAAGCTAAGAAATAGATAATAAATTACGAACATCGACATAGGTGAGATCAGTCATCGTACACATGACACTTATGAGGCCTCATATAGAGTGATAAATGCCATACCAGCATATAGGACGACATGGACACAACTTGATATTGGGCCTCAACTAGCAACATCTATCTTTAGTACGACGTAGGCCACCCTTATATCATTAAACGACATGATTCATTCCATCCTTTGTCTGACATGGCGCATGTCCCTTTCTATCCCTTATAGACGAAAATATGCAAGACGTCTACGGTTTTTTTAGATGTCGTGCATGTCTCCTCGGTCATTTATTCTCAATACAATACAGTTCATCCTCGACCTCATGAAATGGTTATATTCTCATCAATAAGTGTTCCAGACTTCACGCATACATTACTCCACGATAGTAACTGCTGTAATGATGGCTTTGAAATTTACGTTCCGTTATAGCCCGAGCCATAACTGCTCCATAACATGCTTCATTACATCAATACATGGTACACTCCCTTGACCGCGACTTCAATACATCATAATTCACTCCCCGTGAGGGAGAGTTATATAAAGGATCATCATCATCAATTACAAGGTATTCACATTATACGCTTTCTATACATCCCCGCGTACTATCTCAATAGAAATTCCTCCATTCAAATATTGACTTGAGCACCCCTCACGTTTTGTGTATTTTGTACGCCCCCTCTCAAATCCACTCAAAAAGTTGTTTGGATCATCACCCGGAGGTTCATTTACACGAATATCAACTGAATTGTAACCTGCATTTACTTCGGACACCGTCAAACATCAGACCTTTGTCTGGACGCATAAGGAAGTCAACAACTTCGCCATAATATAATATTAATATAGTGGTTGCCCTCTTACGAGCAACTTCAATGTAAATAAGTTAAAGGCATAGAGAGAAAAATAGAACCTATGTGTGTGATGGAAATATTATTTCTATCACCAACCATTATGTCTTCAAAGCCAGAATATGGCGTGTGTAATGCCAAATCACTGAGATGAGTGGTAACATGGTAAGAACTACACCGTTAATCTGAATGTCCTTTGCACTTAGCGCACTGGAAATACCCAAGTAAGTTTTTTAGGGCGAAACTCGAGCAAACTGCATTAGAGAAAGTATTTTGTGCATGTTCTTAAGAATTAAGAATAGTAAGACGTGGAAATGAACTAGCGCTGGGAGAGGAATGTCATATAGCCGTATGAGTTGTAGCAAGACCAGAAAAGGCGGCCGGTTGCATCTTAGACGGAAGAGTCTAATAATTAATTAGCTTTTCATGGAGCTCTTCAAAATCAATAAGGGTCTCACGTGAATGAACATCCTTAGCCAACTCTTTATAGTCATCTCCCAAATAGTTCGAAATAAGATTCACAAGATCATCCAGATCTGTCGACTAATTCATCAGCTTTAGTTTTTACAACATTAAGATAATTAGAAATTGTTTGAGACCCTTTTTGCATAGATTTGAGGTACTGTTTAATTTATTTTATTCGGCCATGGGACGGCTTTGCACATGTATCATATAAAGTAGTTCATGCCTCATGAGAAGTCTTTGCTTGAGTGATAAACGGAATGATATTTTGAGAAAGAGAAGAAATAAGAGTATTTAAGATGAGTCGATCATGTCTAATCCAAAGATATTATGACAAATAAAATTGAGGATGAAGAGTAGTTCCAGGCTGCATAATCGGAACGCATTTATTATGCAGGGAGATATGTTGGATTGATATGCATGGTTTCGGCAACTTCCCCAGTTATATAAGAACAATGAAAGTATAGCTTAGAAAATAATTGAATGATATAGTTATACTAAAATATATCTATAACCATTTACAACCTACAATAAAATTATATATATGGTCTCATCATTCTTCCTAACATACTAATTAAATTGAATCTTAGATACACACAGCAAATGTTTAATAAATACTGATCATTATCTAAAATGTTACTTTGTTTAACAAGTATTACTTTACAATTACTAAAGTATATTCATAGCTAAGATATAATAAACATATAAAATTATATGTACATGAAACCCACCTGCTATGCTTATTGCATGCATTTATCAAAATGAGTTGTTAAGAGTAAAAACCCTGCAAAAGTTGATTAATTCTTTTTTTGTAAATGTCCACAAGTCTACTAGATAATTATGAAAAACATATTCTCAATATATATTAAATACACAGATTTGTAAATTTAGAATGTTGTTATATTTAAAAGTGTGATAAATGTATCGAGCACATGCATTTATAAATTCAAAATACTAACAAAAAATACATAAGATCAATTTGTATAATTATTGATACTAGAATATTTATATTTTATGGAAAATTAGGAATAAGACAAATCAAATATTTTTAAGAATATGACATCTACATATTTTTTATAGGAAGAAGGACAATGTGCATAATTTTTATAGCGAGAAGACAAACAAATGAATCCCAAAATCGGTGAATCTCCTCAATGAATCCCAAATCGTTGAATTTGATTGGTGAATTTTGACGGTGAATCCCAAAATCGGTGAATCTCGATAATGAATTTTAAAAATTAGTGAATTTCGAGAGTGAATTTGGCAAAGTGAATTTAAATAATTAATTTCGAACACAAGTGAATTTCGATAATGAATAAATAGTTTTGTCTTTATGCAAAAGTTTAAAAACTGTCCTTCTACTTAATTGATGAAATATTTTTCATCTTCTCCTCATTCCCCTATATTTTATGTGAAATAAATACTCAACCAATTATGTATTGATTAATATTGTTATTTATAAAATTTTAAATGTTTCATTTGATTAAAACACGCATGTGATACACGCACATTTTACTAAGATATATATATATATATATATATATATATATATATATATATATATATATATATATATATTATTTTAGCATTTGGGAAAATCTAGCGGAGGAGGGGGCAGCGTAGTTGACGGTGTTCCTCCGTTTTGAACTGTGAAAGCCATTCCCAGACCAGCCGGCACATGGAAATCCATGTGACAATGCAATAGCCAAACTCCTGGATTGTCTGCTCGAATCGGATAACTGCCCATCCTCCAACGGGCACTGCAATTGTGTTTCTGAGTTGTGGATTAACAAAATTGAACTTTCCGGTGTCGGTGGATGAATTGAAATTACCAAACCTTGTGCTAAGACAAAGAAATTGAAGCCATGCAAGTGCATAGGTGATTTTCCTCGGTAATTAAAACCGTGTTTTGCAACACTACCTCGACCGTTGAATTAAACCTGAGAGGTTTCACCTTTGTTGACCTGGTGGTCATAAGGAACGCCAAGTTGAGAGAGTTGTTGACATTCGTATAGTCGAATTCCACAGGAGGCTGGTCTGGAAAATCGGTTGTATATATTCCATTAGATATGTTTTGAGAAAATGCCTCCAACATTGGAATTGTAGAAGGCAATTGGAAGGATGCATTGTTCATACTTGCAGCCAATCTCTGCCCAAATGGACCCGCACAACTAGCATTTCCTTGTGCGTTACAAGCTACTAAGCCCAACCCAAATGTGATAAACATCCTCTCATCCACCTCCCTTATTACTTGGCCGTAGAATGGTGCGGTTACAAGTCCGGTTAAATTGCTGTAAAACTTGTGGGCTGTTGTTGTATCATTGAAGGCAGGCATGATAGGCATTTGAGGAAGGATGGATGATTTGGCTTTTTCATATGCAACAATTCCAGTGGTTGTAGTATTGTCGAATGGTACAGTAGCAACAGTAACATACGGTTGTGCTGCCATATAATATAAGCCCGGTGATTGATCAGCCATTAATAAGACATCTATAGTTTGTCCTGGAGCGACAACCACCACGTCCGTAGCATAAGGATTTGTGTAAGAAGCATCAATTGCAACAACTGTCATCTTGTGGTTTGATATCTTGAAGAAAACTTGGTTATTGATTGCAGCGTTGATAATGCGTAAGAGATATAATTTCCCCTTGAGCACCTTTATCTTGTGTATATCTACGCATGGGTGTAAGAGAATAAGCATTTAATTTTTAGGAAAATTAGGGATAAGGACACAATCTGGAATATTTTTAAGAATGTAACGGACAACTACATATTTTTATATGAAGAAGGACAACTACATAATTTTTATAAATGAGAAGGACAAACAGGTGAAACTCGAAAATCGGTGAATCCTGAAATCGGTGAATTTAAACAATGAATCCCTAAAATTAGTGAATTTAAACAATGAATTTTGAAAATTAGTGAATTTCGACGTTGAATTTGCAGTGAATTTGAACAGTGAATTTCGAACACAAGTGACTTTCGACAGTGAATAAATAGTTTTGTCATTTATGCAAAAGTTTCAAAAGACTGTCCTTCTACTCAATTGATGAAATATTTTTGTTCTTCTCCCTCATTCCCCCTTAGTTTTTTTCCCTTTTTAAATATTGTACACAAAATTCACAACAACAAAAAAAAAAAAAAAAAAAAAAAAAAAAAAAAATAATAGTTGAATGAAATTTATAATGTGATGCAGCGAGGGTACTTACGTTTATTAGAGCAAGGGTATAGTGCGCCTGGTTGTCCATTAATAGTATAAGCGTTAGAGATATTCGGTGCACCTCCGGTAGCTAACGCCTCGTTCTCAACATCTATAACATTTGCGTCCCAGTATTCTCCTACAAATATAAAAATAATATTTAATCAAGCTCACGACATGTTACGTGTGACATTTTCTTCGGAGTGTTTCCTGAAAAATTATCTCGAATGAAATGCTAATATATCGTCTCATAAACAAAGTAAGAGAACTAGTTCTAATACCTAGGACAATGGGAAACTCTTTGTGAGGCTTGGAAAAGGGATAGGATTGACCATGTCGAGGAAGAATTATCAGTGCTCCGTAAACAGTAGCTCTTAACACTGAGACATGAGCGTGCCACCATAAAGTTCCTTCTTGATTTGTTACGTTGAATATGTAGGTATAACTTTTTTCCGGAAGTATGGGACATTGGGTCACGTACTCTGGTCCATCAGCCCATGCACTCAAATTTTGAAATATTCCATGCCTACATATACACGTAATTCAAAACTTACAAAATAGAAATATTGTTGAATAAGTGAAACTTAGAAAAGTACGATATTAATAACATTTAACATTGATTGTATAGAGCTTATATGGAACACCCGTACTGAATTACAACATGTACCACAAATACATTGTTATTACATCATATTAGTCAAGACATTCATATCAATCAATGAGTACCGCGTCATAACTAATTTGTACAAGTGTATTGATGCTGTGACTCAGCTGTTATGGTCAAAGCATTATTCAAAATCGTAAGGGCTTTTACATAGTATAGCATTTGTTAGAAACAAGAATGGCAATGAGTATATGTTGGTATGGGTTTGATATTACCGTATCCATAAAAAAAATCTTTACACATGTCCTACCCATTATCAATGTAGGAAGAAATTTTTAAATACATACCCTCCCTATGCGAATCCACGGCTCCGTGAATCTCAATGGATAACTGAGTGCATTTAATAGTAAGCATCTCAATTTCATACAAGGGGCGTTTTTTCTCTTAAAAAATCATATAAAAACATGGTGAATGTGGTGCTTTGAGTAATCTTGGTGCTTGAAGAATTTTTGTGATGTCAATAGAATCTTTTTAAAGAAAACTAAATCATACATCACAACAATTGACATAAATACACAATGTCAAGTCTTGGAATTTTGGACGTAAGGTGCAAGTATTGAACCACAAAGTCAGCACTTTTAAAAAATACATTTGTGGAAAGATTTTAGGGCCCATTTTAAGAAGTTGAATTCCTATTGGATTTGATACACAATCTAGAATTTACACCTAGATCAATATAAAATTTGTGAAAGACAATTGTCCAGCCATATTTGTTATTATCGTAATGTGTTTTGCAACCCAAACGCATTAGTTAAAATCAGTCAAAAACTTATTAAAACAAATGCAAGAATACATAAGTTTTGTACAACCCAACAATGAAACTAAAGTTTTTTTAATTTATTTTAATTATAGGGTTTATTATCAAAAAGTACAATATAAAAATAGAATACGCAGAGAGACAAGTAGAATATTTTTCTGGGTAAAAATGACATATCATTATTCTAACATTAGATTCAAGTCAATTCCATCATAAAGAAACGATGGATTTAGGGTTATGAATAATGGATTTGTCCTTATTACCAAATTTATATTTACACTGATCTGATTTCATTTTTCCTCCTCATTTTTGTCATTTTAAACCACCCCCCCTTAATTATATCTACCTCTTATTATAAAAAAATTTCTTTCTTACTCAGAAACGAAAGATTTTTACACACATTTGCCCCAAACGGGACTCGAACCCTGGTTGATCTCCTTGTCAGGTTATAGCCTATTAACTACTAGGCCGATGCACCAAGTGCTATAAAAGTTTATTCAGAAACCATAAAAATCACGCACATAAATAACATTAGAAATAGTTTTGTAAGATGGATATTTGATCTCATGTCTAGATCATTTCGATGGACAATTAGTTGTAGAAAATTAACCCTTTGTATTATATAATCACTTTATTATATATAGAAACCATATGTATGTTTACCAGTGAATAGTGAGATTATATGGTGATTTATTGAGGACATGAACGATAACGGTATCGCCTTCTCGTACACGAAGAGTTGGCCCAGGCAAACTTCCATTCACAACCGTGATCACATTTTTATGACATAAACGCTGAAATGAACGATTTTCCACCTGCAAATACATCCACAAAGAGCATGTTTATATAGAAACCATATGTATATATATATACACACACACAAAGTGAAATGTAAGCTTAAAAGAGTAGAGGAAGTACTTGAAATGTACGCTCCACAACTTTGGCAGAAGCATAAGAAGAAAGGACAACAGCAAAAGAGCAAATCAGCAGCCATGTTGGACGTGCCATTAATTGTTAATCATTAATTAAGAATAAGACAATGTTGTTTTTTGCACTGTGATACACTTCGTTTACAATTGGCCAGCATTTATATAAACCGGAGAGCCTGCATGTTAAGACTTACTTATCCGAGAAATTATAAAATCATGTAGTTTTAACACCCTTTATTTCATTTCAGATCGAGTCAGATCTGACATTTTTCTGTAAGTTCTTCGTGGAAAAATTCAACTTCGCCTTGGGAAAAATTCCACAAACCCGTTGAATTTCCCCAGGGCGAAATTGAATTTTTCAATAGGGGACTTAAAAAAAAATGTCACATCTGACTCGATCTAAAATGAAATAAAATGTATTAAAACAACCTGAAATTATATTTTCTCTACTTATCCTGTTTGCATTATAATATGGATCGTGATGCAAATGCTTGAAATAAAATTGATTATACAAAAGCATTATAATATGAATCGTGAGGCAAATGCTTGAAAAAAAATTGATTATACAAAAAAGTCAAATGCTAACAGTTCTGAGTTGTCCACATGAAAATTAATAACCAAATGTACAATGGAATCACAAATGTATCTAATCAATAATAAACTAAACTAGAGCTAGTTGTAGTTTTTTTTTTTTTTTTTTTTTTTTTTTTCGAGAAACAGCTAGTTGTAGTTTCAAAACCATCAAGTTTATTATTCCCCGCCTCAAAATGTTTGGGACGTTTGATTTTCAATGGCTATTTAAAAGTTTAATTAATCCTTCGAATTTCATCAAATGATCTAATACTTTTTACATTTATGTACTTTAAGTTTCACTTTATCATAACCCTAATAATATTACATCAATTAACGAAATTCCAAGGATTAATTAGACTTTTCGTAAGCGGCTAAAAAAGGAAATGTCCCAAACATTTTGAGACGGAGGGAGTATTGATTAGATATATATGTGCACAACAAATGTCACAACATAATTTTAAGCAATTGATTTTTATGGGACTCATATAGTTTAATACATCCACATCGATCATAATCAGTGATGGTAAAGTGTGTTGTGCACAATGTTATGGTAATTTTGTTATGACATTATCACCACTCAATAAAAAATGACATGTTACCCCACTTAACGTAGGAGGAGGGTTTTTTTTTTTTTTTTCCTCTGTGCAAATCAAAATCGAGTCAATCTTTACCCAGAGTAGAGCATAAACCTAAAAAGAGAAAAGAGACTCACTCAGGAACAAGAAAATATCATCGGGGTTGGTTGATGAAACAATACACCAATGAGAAGTTAATTCAAAAAATTTAGTAACTTTTTATTTATTAGAATTATAAGAAAAAGAAAGCAGTAAAACTTGTCTTTATTCAAGAATAAAATCTTTTTTTTGAGGTCTGGAATCCATACATTGATTCTTTTTTTGTTTCTAATTGGTCAGGAGCTCTTTTACCTTGGAAAGTCATACAATTACCTTATGGAGAGTTAGAATTTCAATCAAAAAATCCTCATTTAAGTAGAAACTGAAACCCCCTTCTTTTTACGTATTTCAATTTTATTATTATTATTATTATTTTTTTAAGTGCACGGCAAACGGCAAATTTGCATTATACCCTAAACTAGTCTTAGGTTCCTAACTATTTTTACAATAGTAGACGATATGACTTGAGGGCACCAACCAACATTCATCTTTCTCCCTAGCCTACAACAAACGGCTTCATTAAAAAAAAAATATCTCCAGTCATCTTTCCCAAAGGGATGGGAATTAGATCGGGTGAAGTTCAGTTTAATCTGCATTGTCGAAAACAAGGTTGTGAGAATCAAGTGGAACAGCCATTCCAGAGTCCCGAAAATCGTAATGTTAGTGTTGGCGGGCCAAAGCCCAATATATGTTACCACTTACCAATATGTTTGTTGGATCCTGGATGTGTTGTTCCCACATCGACAAGATTAGGAGATGCAGCCGCCTTAGGTTAGGTTAGTATAAATAATAGGTTAGCCTATTGATTTATGGTGTACTATTGACGTGTATCAATTTGTGTCAATTAAGATAAACTTTTAATTGTCAAAAAAAAGATAAACGTTTAATTGTCTTAGCTATTTAAGTTATTGTTTTAGGCGTCAGGACAATTGTACCTTTTGTAATCCTCCTCTATAGTAATATTTCTCTTTCGCTCGTGGACTAGTCGGCATATTGCCGGGAACCACGCGTAAATTTGGTGTTTTGTTTTTTTCTTCCGTTTGTTACTTTGTGTTACCGCCGTTAAGGGCTATCACTCGGTTTGTTTGTTTCTAACAAACTAGTATCAGAGACGAGGTGTTTCGGAACTGGGGTTATTTCAAGATGAGTTTTTTTCCAAGGTGTTTCCGAGCTTTTGACAATTAGCCATCATGACGGTAACTAAGTATTATTTTGAGAAGTTCGCGAAACGCCAAATTCGGTGATGTGGCGATTGAAGATGGAGGCCATGCTTGATTCGTGGAGGGCTTCGATATTCTTATTTGCTTGGGAAGGAGAAAAAGCCGGAGAAAATATCAGACAGAGTTTGCTTGGTCTCGACAAGAAGGCTAGGTCGGTATTATCTTGTGTCTTTCATTGAGGTTTTAAGAGAGGTAGCCACCGAGGTTATTGCTAAGGATTTGTGGTAAAAATTAAAATCTTTGTATATGAAGAAAACCGTGGAGAATAGGCTTTATTTAAAGCAAAGTTTGTATATGCTTAGTATGTCCAAGTGGTCGTCTATATTATAACACTTAGATAAATTTGATTCTCTCCGCTTATGGATTTAAGTAATATAGATGCTAAGATTGATGATGAGCATCAGACCTTGTTGTTATTGTGTTCGTTTCCACAGTCGTTTAAATATTTTAGGGAAACAATGCTTTATGGTAAGAATACTATTTCTTACAAAGAAATTAAGTCGATTTTGAAATTGAAAGAGTGGATGGATAAAGATATAACTGGGGGAAGTAGTGGTAGTCGAAGCAGACGTCTTTGGTAGTTCAGTGTAGATCAAATAAGAAGGATGCAGAGAGTGAAAATTATGTTTTGAATCCCAGACATAAAGATTTGACGTGCAATTATTGTAAAAAGATCGGGCATATCAAATTTGATTGCTTTCGACTTAAAAACAAAGAAAAGCATGATTAGAAGAAAGAGTGTGGTAAAGAGTCTGGTCAGGCCGGTATTGTAGAAGATCAGAGTGATGGAGATATATTCTTTGCTGGTGATAAATTAAGGTCTGTTGATAAACAGATCTTAGATTCTTGTTGCACGTGTTATATGTGTCACAATAGGGATTTGTTTTCCACGTATGATTCAGTTCAAGGTGGAGTTGTTTCGTTGGGCAACGGCGCAGTTTGCAAGGTTTCTGGTATTGGTATGGATAGAATCAAGACCCATGATAGTGTTGTCAGAACACTAGAGAAAGTCAGACATGTTCCAGATTTGAAGAAAAATATCATCTCGTTGGTCGCACTTGAGACTCCTCAATTTAGGTACACCGTTGAAGGTGGAGTTCTGAAGCTAATTAAAGGTGATCTTGTTTTCATGAAAGCTTGCATGTCTGGTGGTTTGTACATTTTACAAGGATCCACAGTTATTGGCAATTCTGCAGTCCCTATGTCATCACGTTTAGAGTTAGATATTACGAAGTGTCATCCATTTGTTAAGTTCAAGCAGTGCTTGGACTTATTTGACACAGTCTGATGATTTTGAAGTTTTGGAGAAAGAGTAGTATTACTATCTTTGGATGGGCCTTTGTCCCAAGGTGGAGATTTGTTAGTGTTTGTGGGCCAAAGCCCAATATATGATACCAATTTGTTTGTTGGATGTGTTGTTCCCGCATCGGCAAGATTAGGAGATGCAGCCGCTTTAGGTTAGTATAAATAATAGGTTAGCCTATTAATTTATGGAGTACTATTGAGGTGTACCAATTTGTGTCAATTAAGATAAACTCTCAATTGTCTTAGCTATTTTGGCTATTGTTTTTAGGCGTTAGGAGAGTTGTATCTTTTGAGACTCCTTTATAGTAATATTTCTCTTTCTCCCTTAGCTATTTTGGCTAATATTTTTAGGCGTTAGGAGAGATGTATCTTTTGCAGACAAAGCGGCGATTTATTTTATATCAAATCTGGTATGACACTTTTCTACTCACCATTTTGTTTATTGTTTAAACGAATGCAATCCTGGTAAAATGAAGTCAAAATTTTTAATTCCGTTGTTGCGTTCCCATATTGATTTCCTAACAATAACATCTTTCAGAAACTTAGCATACAAGGGCATATTCATTAAAAAAATCAACCATAGGAATGTTTATAAAAACCTTACGCAAAATATTCAAAAACCGACTATGCTTATTAGTCACCACACTCACTTTCCTATCAGGGATGGAGGAAAGGGAACTCAAATCAAACTTATCAGAAGATAGAGACGTACCTGACTTTGCTTTCCCGTTTGGCCTTTATTTGACTGCTTCCATGGCTTCTCCTTCTGTTGTACCTCTTCTCCATAGGCGCTTTGATTAACACACTTTCCTTGCTTAGAAGCTTCATCCATCACCAACTCATAATCTTCTATTCCCGCCGACTCAGCAACTCTTTCTACTTCACGAACGTCCATAGCAACATCATCATCTTTCATGTCATGACACACTAAAGAGGTAGCATTCACTTCCCTCGAATTCCTAATTGTGTTGCTCGGAAGACCGCCTCTTGGAGCTGAAGTGGAATTCTCGGTTATGTGCCTCACGTACGTTTCAAGGCAATCCTGAGCATCAATCTTCGGGTGTAGAATCCATTCTTGGTAAGAATCTGCAATCCTTTCCCATCATAGAGGTTTCCTGAAGAATGGCCTCTGACACTTTTCCACAACATTGAACAACTTTCCCGCTCAAGCTCATGTCACGGTCCGTCCTTCACCAACTCGATAGCACCAAAGTCTGGGTCACTGCTCCCATCATGTCCTCTGTCGTTTTCTCCGTCAACAAAACATTTTTGTTTCTAATAAATCTTCTAAGTCTGTCTATGAAGCAAGTCAACTAGCTAAGAGTCATAGGTCCACTTTATCAGTATCGTCTTTTACTTCTTCTGCTCCGTTGGATTTGATTTATTCTGATGTCGGGGGCCCTTGTGCCGAACCGTCCATTTATGGAAATCTTTTTTATGTTAGTTTTTGGGATGATTATACCAAGTACCTGTGGCTTTATCCTTTGCATTTAAAATCTGATGTTGAACACTGTTGTTGAACAAACTTTCTTTACCTTTAAAACCATGGTTGAACGACAATTTAACACGACTCTTAAATCTTTACAAACAGATTGAATAGGGGAATATCGCCACTTACACAAGCACCTAAACACATTAGGCATACAACACCGTCAATCTTGTCCACATACACATGAACAATGGGTGCCACTGAGCGTCGTCATCTCCAAATCGTTGAGGTCGGCCTCTCCCTCCTTGCCCAATATAATCTTCCCCTTCCTTATTGGGAGGACGCCTTTGTCACCTCCACCTACCTTATCAACCGCTTACCCACTCCCATTCTCTCACATAAATCACCCTATGAAATGGTTAATCACCGACCTCCCGACTACTCTTTCCTCAAAGTTTTCGGATGTGCATGTTGGCCCTATCTTCGACCCTACAATTCCCAAAACCAACTTCCGCTCTAAAACTTGCATCTTCTTAGGTTAGAGTCCTTCTCACCACGGCTACAAATGTCCAGGCCTCACTACGGGCCGCATCTACATTGCCCGTCATGTTGTCTTCGATGAGTCCACAGTTCCCTAAACCAAACCCTCCCACTCTATAACTTACATTGATCTCACCATTCCGTTACCGCTCACTCTCACTCCAACACCCCCACCCCCCACTGCTCATTCCACTTACTCGTCCCTCGAGCCGATCTCTCCTCTTTCCTCACCCTCCAGCTTGGCCACTCCACTCCATCTTCGCCCCAATCCAGCTCTAACTCCTCTTCACATGATTCTTCATCGCTGGACACCTCACCTTCACCATCTCTCCCTACTCCTCCCCGAATGGTTACGCGCACCACAACCAACTCTCTAAAACCCAAAATTGACCCTGACTTCATCCGATACCTGCTTCCCAAAGGCCTACTTGCCACTTCCCAACTTCTTGAACCCACCTTTTACACTAAATTCTCCAAACACCATGTATGGCGTGAGGCGATGCAAGATGAAATTAACGCTCTTATCCGTAATGATACTTGAGATCTGGTACCTTATACTCCTCGTATGAATATTATTGGCAATAAATTAGTTTTTCGTGTTAAGTTTCTTGTAGATGGTTCGATTGAGCGTCATAAGGCTCAGCTCGTTGCTAAGGGCTATCATCAAGAAGCTTGCATTGATTTCCATGAGACTTTCATCCCGGTGGTAAAACCTATCACCATTCGGCTCTTACTTACACTTGTTCTCTCTCGTGTCTGGTCAATTCGATAGGTAGATATTCAAAATACATTTTTACATGGTTGTCTTACTGATGCTGCTTACATGCAGCAACCTCGGGGTTTCTTTCATCCGGATTCTCCTCGTCAAGTCTGCCGCCTTAAGCGCAGTCTCTATGGTTTACGCCAGGCTCCCCAGGCTTGGTTCTCTTGCCTCACCGAGGCTCTCACAGGATATGGTTTTCATGCCTCCAAGGCCAACATGTCACTTTATACTTACTATCGTGGTGCTGACCATGTTTACATGTTAATTTATGTGGATGATCTTGTTATCACTAGCTCTTCTGATACACTGATTCAGCATGTTCTGGACTATTTCGGCCGCCAGTTTCCGGTCAAAGATCTGGGCTCATTATCTTATTTCCTTGGCATTGAGGTCTTTCGCGTCTCCGATGGTCATTTCTCACTCAGCGAAAATATATTCTTCAGTTACATGAAAAGGTGGCGGCATGATACCGCCAAGCCCTCAGATTACACACCCATGGCCACAAATTGCCGTCTTCAACAAGCTAGCGGCTCTCAGTTTTCCAATCCTACTCTTTACCGCACCATTGTTGGAGGTCTTCAGTATCTCAAATTCACTCGACCCGACATTGCCTTTGCGGTCCACCGTGTCAGACAATTCATGCATAACCCTACTAATGATCATTGGGCAGCCGTCAAGCGGATTCTCCGCTACCTCAAGCACACTATTTTTTATGGTATTTATCTTGCCCACTCTTCCTCCCTGTCACTACATGCATTCACCAACGCCGACTGGGCCTCGGATGTAGATGATTGGCGTTATGTGGGGGCCTACTTCAAAACAGCAACAAACTGCAACAAGAAACTGTTTCCTAAAAGCAACAAACTGCAAGAAACTGTTTCTAAAAGCAGCACCGAAACGGTATAAATCTCTCTCTCACACCGCCGCTGAAGTACAATGGATTTGTGCCCTTGTCAAAGAAATGCGTGTCTCCTCTTCCACCATGCCCACCCTTTGGTGTGATAACATTGGTGCAACGTACTTAGTTTCCAATCCTGTCTTTCATGCCCGCACGAAGCATATAGAGATTGATTTCCGTCATGTCCGCGAACTTGTCGCTTCCAAGCGGTCGAGATCTTTCGCTACATCGAAAAGACCAACTTGCGGATCTCTCACCAAACCGCTTGGGAACCATCACTTTCAACTGCTCAAGTCCAATTTCCATGTCCATTCCATTCCCATGGGATTGCAGGAGAGTGTTGAGCATACCCTAGCGGACTCGCAAGCTTTGGCCGACAAGTAATAATTGTAGTAGGGTTAACATTGTTATACGTTTACGATTATACCCTTGATGTATTATTGTATATAAACAACAATTGTAATCATATATTCAATCAATGAAAATCACAATTTTACATCATAATACTAACCATAGGTTCTTGTTTCAATTAGGTGATAACAGGTTTTCGTGATTGCTTTGTTGAACCAAAATTGATTTTGCAGGTTGTCAACTTGCAAAATAACAGTTTTGTGATTGCTGCTAAACCAAAATTGATTTTGAAGGTTGTCATCTTGCAGTAACCAAATTGATTTTGGTGAATTCCTCCACTTAATTTTGGAAGGTGATTGTTGTTGTGTTATTCAACAAAAACAAAAAAAAAAAAAAAAAAACAAACCAAAACAAAAGAATGCTTGATGAAGCCACCATGTACGATTTGCGGCGGTCGGTGTGCCGGTTTAGCTCACGACGACCTACCGTTGAACGAGAGAATCACGAGTTGGCCGGGCTGGAGCGTTGGCGGCAATAGACGAGGAGATGTTGGATAGGGGCACCGGTGTGAGCCAATAAGGCTGCCATCGGTTTCGATTCGCAGCGAGACAATGGGTCGGGCTCGGCTTAAAATCCTGAACAGTGATCTCACTCGGTTCGGCTCAATGGAGCGACTTGGGCTCGCCGAATGTCAACTCTGGTGGCCTGAAGCAACTGCGGCGGCCGAGTTGGTGGTTTCTCCAACTTGACGCCGGAACAATGGCAAGGCATATTGGAGATGTTGAACTGTGCTAAACCTAAAGATCGTTTAACAGGTGAAGGTTTGTGGATAATTGATACTGGAGCTACTCATCACGTGACCGGTACGTTGAGTAATTTATGGAACGTGCGGGCGATTGAAAAATGTCCGGAGGGGCTTCCGGATGGTCGAACCTCCCATGCCACACATGAGGGAACTATTATACTCCCCGGCAGATTGAAACTGGAAAATGTTCTTTATGTACCCAATTTGGCATGCAATTTATTATCTGTAACACATTTAATTGATGCATTTGATTGTCAGATTCAACTCACTTCCACATTGTGTGTTATACAGGACCGAACGACGAGGAGGCTGATTGGAGTGGGTGAGCGCGAAGATGGACTTTTCTTTTCCCGGGGAGTTCCACACGTAAAGGTTATGGCTATCGGTGGGAGAGATTCCAGGGATCTGTGGCATAAGCGGTTGGGTCATCCTTCAGAAAAAGTACTGAAACAACTTTCCATGGTATGTGAGTCTAGTACAATGAATAAAGATGGGTGTGATATCTATTTTCGGGCTAAACAATCTCGTGAAAGTTTCCCACATAGTGATAGTCAGGCTAGTATAATTTTTAACTTGTGCATTGTGACTTGTGGGGACCGTATGCGACATCTTCTACCTGTGGGGCATCTTATTTCTTGACGATTGTGGACGATTACTCACGTTCTGTTTGGGTTTATTTACAATACAATAAATGGGAAGTTGAGAGTATGTTTTTGAATTTTAATCCGTTGATTGATAGCCATTTTAGTGAAAAATTCTACGTGTTCGCAGTGACAATGGGATGGAATTTAAACGATTGCTTCCGCAATTTCAAAAAGTAGGAATAATTTTTGAAACGTCATGTGTGGAAACCCCTCAACAAAATGGTAGAGTCGAGAGAAAACATCAATATATTTTGAATGTCGCTAGAGCTTTGAGATTTGAGGGACACCTTCCACTTAGATTTTGGGGAGAGTGTGTCATGACCGCTTATTATTTAATTAATCGGACTCCGTCAAGCTTTTTGGGGTATCCATTTGCTAAGAAGAGATGGACCCTCTTTGATATGGAAACCGAAGAAATATTTGTGTCTAGAGACGTAAAAAATTTTGAGCATATTTTTCCGCTGCAAGAACTCCCAAAAACTACCCCTCCACATATCACCTTTCCGGAAATTGAATTTTTGTAATTCATATATATTGTATTTTCTAGAAAGGGTACCGTTTGAAACTGACTCAATGTTTTGTGAAGTCTTTTTGAAATCAAATTACTAATCTGTACTTTATGAGTCTACCATATGTATTTGCAATTGTACCTTAATTAAATCACGTAAGTGTTTAACTGAATTTCTTTCGCGTTTAGTTTTACAGTTGTTCTTTTTTTTTAGAAAACTTTTTACACATCTTGAAAGGTAATTTTTTTTAAGAATAATTGCAACCTCGGTATGCTATTTTGACTCAAACAATTTATCATCTTGTGGCCATTTTTCTAGGGGATCCAATTAATTAGAATTGCTCAAATGTACGATAAGCAGAGTATATATAGTTTAGCAAGATTTTATTACATGTAAATGCTCAATAAATCAATTACAACAAATTGTGGGCTATTATGTCCACTGGTAATTTTGTTTTGATGAAAAAAATTAAAAAAATCAATTACAACAAATTCAAGGAGATAGTTATGGGTCAACAAAAGAATCAGCAATTTTAAGTAGGAGAAAAATTTAATGAAACAAATCGTACGTGTATGAATAAAAGGGAAAATCATAGATTCTAGCATTGGGGTAAATCCGTGGGAGGAGGGGTAGCGTAGTTGATGGCGTTCCTCCATTCTGAACCTCGAAAGCCATTGACAGACCCCAAGGCAAATGGACATCTAAGTGACAATGCATAAGCCATATTCCTGGATTGTCGGCACGAAATCTAATAACTGCCCATCCTCCGACTGGGACTGCAATTGTGTTTCTGAGCTGTGGATTGATGAAATTAAACTTCATGGTATCAGTAGATGGGTTGAAATTTCCGAAGCCTTGTGCTAAGACATAGAAATTAAAGCTATGCAAGTGTATCGGATGATTTTCCACACCAATCAAAGCCGTGTTTTGCATCACAACCTGGACGGTAGAATTAAACTTGAGAGGCTTCACCTTTGTTGACCTTGTGGTCATTATTAGCGCAGGGTTGAATGCGTTGCCAGCATTTGTGTAGTCGAATTTCACAGGAGGTTGGTCTGGAAAATCGGTGGTATATATTTCATTTCCTGTCCCTGTAGGTGTGTTTGTAGAAAAAGCTTGCAGCATTGAAATTGTCGAAGGCAGCTGGAATGATGCATTATTCATACTAGCAGCCAATCTCTGCCCAAATGGACCCCCACAACTAGCATTTCCAGGTGCATCACAGGCTGCTAAGCCCAATCCAACCGTGATAAACATGTGCTCGTCCACCTCTCTTATTACGTTGCCGTAGAATGGAGCGGTTACAAGTCCAGTTAAATTGGTGTAAAACTTGTGGGCTATTGGTGTGTCATTGAAGGCTGGCATGAGAGGCATCCGTGGAGGGATATATGAGTTGGCTTTCTGATAGGCCACAATTCCAGTAGTAGTAGTATTGTCAAATGCGACACCATCAGCGCTGGCATACGGTTGTGCTGCCATATAATATAATCCCGGTGATTGATCAGCTACTAATAAGACATCGGTAGTTTGTCCCGGAGCGACCACCACAACATCCGTTACATACGAATTTGTGTAAGAAGCATCAATTGCAACAACCGTCATTCTGTGGTTGGCTATCTTGAAAAAAAGTTGGTTATTGAGTGCAGCATTGACAATGCGTAAAAGATATGTTTTTCCTTGGACCACCTGTATCTTGTGTATATCTACACACATGTGTAAAATAATCAAAATTTAATATCTTCTGAAATAGTATATGAAAAAATAACTAAAAAAACATCAATTATGAAGGATAAATGAGTTTTTACGGTGAAATGGAATGTATGAATGCATGGTACTAACATTTAGCGAGCAAGGGTATAAAGCGCCAGGTTGTCCATTGATGGTGTATCGTCCGAGATATTTGGTGTCTTTGCTCCGGTTGCTAACCCTTCATTCTCAACATCTACAACATTTGCGTTCCAGTATTCTCCTGCAAAAGATAATAACATTTTCAAAACAATCGCATAACATGTAACATGTTATATTTGCTTTCATATATAATTATAATACCTAACACAATGGGAAACTCGTCATGAGGCTTGGAAAAAGGGTAGGAATGACCATGGCGAGGGCGAATGATCAGTGCTCCATAAACGGTAGCCCTCAACCACGAGACGTGAGCATGCCACCAAAGAGTTCCTTCCTGGTCAGTTACGTTGAATTTGTAAGTATAACTGTTTCCCGGGAGTATTGGACATTGAGTCACATAATCTGGTCCATCAGCCCATCCACTCAACTTTTGAAAAATTCCATGCCTACATTTAGACATATTTCAAAAACTACGAACTAGAAATATAGTTTGATAAATGAACTTTAGAAAACAATTATATAAACCTGCAGTACTCTGTTGTTCCTAACTAATAGGATTAAAAGATAAGTATGCTTACCAGTGAATAGTGAGATTATATGGAGACTTATTAACGACATGCACGATAAAGGTATCGCCTTCTTGTACACTAATAGTTGGCCCAGCAAACTTCCATTCACAATGCTTATCACATTGGTGTTACATAAACGTTGAACCGAACGATTTTCCACCTGCAAATACATTCCCAAAGTAAACTTTCCTTAGCATATCACACACTTTATTTGAAGAACTTAAATGAACAGAAAAAAAACATGTACACTAATCATGCAATGTGAAATGTAGCATAGAAGAGAAGAGAAAGTACATGAAAAGTATGTTCTACAACATTGGCAGAAGCATAAGACATAAGGACAAGAACAAAAGAGAAAATCATCAGCCACGTAGGACACGCCATTCTCAGTTAAAAGTCAACGTTCAAAAAAAAAATTCAGTTTAGATATATATCTATTTATATTATATTATACATCCAATTAGTAAACGTTGACCGTTTGCTAAAGAGGCACATCCTCAAGTTTGAGTAATGTTATTGATACGGTCGGATCGTATCTCAAACGGTTTTGGTTGATTAAACGGTAGATATCTAACTAAAGTAAATAATTTCTCCGGTAATTATGTGGCGGTGTTCAAGAACACTATGAAGATGTTCAAGAACAGTATGAAGATCACATGAAGATATGTAGAAAACAAAAGGACAATAAAGCCATAAATGGGCGAACTCAATTGTCGACGATTTGGCAGAGGTTATCTGCTTGTATTAATTATCTGATCCTCCTCTTTTCAGGGTATAAATGCCGCTATTTATAAGGCTAAGAGATGACGGTTACAAATAACAGTAATTAAAGCATAATTAAATTAAATTAACTATGTGGTTGTCGTGGCAGCATCGGAACGGGAGAGCTTGTTCATAACAACTGCGGGCTCTTCATCTGTAACCGCCGTGTGTAGACTCTAGTTACCTGATTTAGCGGGCTGCACCCAAGATGGCGGATTGTGAACCGAGGGCGCGTAGATCGGCCCCCATCATTTTGTGTCGAGCTATAAAGAACAGGCTAAAATCCTTGTGGATCGACACACGTTGTCTTGGCCAATGGATGATATCGTAAAGGCACGAGACGAGCTGGAGTACCCATCCCAGACCGGTTTATTGAGAGGCGAGCTAATTGGGCCGATGACCCTATTCGTTTTGGGCCCATGTGGTGTCCCAATGAGAATCGCGGGCTCGTTTCTGGAGTTGGCGTATCAATGGCCCCATATTCCTTGGTTTATTCATGGTGCACACAAGAATAAGTCATGGAGTAGATTGCCGCATTGGTTCGCCATTTGTCGTTTTGATGGGATGCGTTATGCTCGAGAGCGAATAGCCGCATGATGCCGTGCATATAGCGACCAGGCTTGAGTGAGTCACGCTCGAGGGATAATGTCCGCAGCGTACCGTGCGTATAGCGACCGTACTTGAGTGTGTCATGCTCGAGGGAGAATGGCCGCAGGGTGCTGCGCATATAGTGACCTGACTTGGATGTGTTACGCTCGAGGGTGAATAGTCGCATGATGTCGTACATATAGCGACCGGATTTCGATGCTTCATGCTCGAGGGTGAATGGCCACTGGGTGACATGCATATAGTGACCGGACATGGATGCGTTATGCTCGAGGGCAAATATCCGCATGATGCCGTACATATAGCAACCAGACTTGGATGTGTCATGCTCGATGGCGAATGGCTGCAGGGTGCCATGCATATAGCGACCGGACTTGGATGTGTTATGCTCGAGGACGAATAGCCGCATGATGCCGTGCATATAGAGACAGGGCTTGAATGCGTCATGCTCAAGGGCGAAGGCCGTAGGGTTCCATGCATATAGCAACCAAACTTGGATGCGTTATGCTCGAGGGCGTATAGCCGCATGAATTCGTGCATAAAGGGACCTGGCTTGAGTGCGTCATGTTCTAGGGCGAAGGGCCGCAGGTTGCCATGCATATAGCGACCGGACTTAGATGTGTTATGCTCTAGGGAGAATATCCGTATGATGCCGTGTATATAGCGACCGGGCTTGAGCAGTGAGTGGGCTGTTCAGCATAACTTTATGAAGCGACATAGCCTAGTTAGCCTCGTTGAGATTTCGTTGTGTGTCATAGCGGCGAGATGGATGTTTATAATTATCTTTATTGGGCGAACGGAAGAGCGGTGCCTCGATATCATGTCTTGCACAACTGATGGAGCCGTTAGGATCTGTCAGGCGCATCTTCTAATAGGGTTGCGTGTTTCGATAACAGCAGTCATAATGATTTTGAATTTCGAAATGACGCGTCCGTTTGACTTGGCTCCTATAAAAAGAAGGGTCTTCCCCACTTGATTACTTTTCAAAATTTCAAGCATTCTTAGGTAAGAAGTTTTCGGCAAGCTGCTTGAGGATTCCAGCGAATAAAAGAATTTTCGGCTTGATTTCAAGGTTGTTTCCGACTGAGCTTCGAATTTATGTCCGATTTCTCCAATTAAACAAGGTATATCTCTTGGTTTTTCTTCCAATTCGCTTCATAACATGTTTTGCCTGCTATGAATGCCTGTTTAGCTTGGTTTTCTGAGTTTTTGCAAAGAATGTCCTTGTGTTTCGTCTGTAGTAGGCTAGAACATTCATATTTACCAGGCTTAGATGAACGAACACTTGAATAATTCTTGATGAATAAACACATCAGCATGTCTTTCGAAACCTTGTTCAGGGTGAATTTCACCGTTTTTATCGTCGAAATGGATAAGATTCTTGATATCTGTCCGAATGTCTTTTTCCATTGCTTTTTGTTCATCCAATAGAATTAGTGCCCCTTACCTTTTCCGTAATTGTGGAGATGAGGGGGCGATGTGACGAGGTGGACGGACATGTTCGTCTCGGCCTGACTCTGAGTTCAGGCATCCACCTCGCCTTTTTCATTTTCAGGCAATGTCTTCGGACAACTCGTATCGCGGAGAAGAAGAGGCGACCATTAGCGGGTCCAACGAGGAGAATGAGGTCAGTCTGGAGGTCGGTGTGGAGGTCTTACTTTAGGGAGATTTCGATAGTGAAGTAGTTAGCCGATGGAGATCAACCAGCTCGATCCAAGACGTTGACAACCTTTCAGGCGAGCTCCAAAGGCATCCCAATTACCGACTTCACTACATCCGTGGGCTGGCCAAGATTCAAATGAGTAGACGAGAGATGCAAGATCTCCTACTAGTTCACTTCGATGCCTTGCATGCCGGGCTTCGGCCTCCCTTTGACCCGTTCCAAGTGGAGCTCTTAAAGGTAATTACTGCGATGCCTAGAGACCTCATATTGGTAGCGGTGAGGACTATTATGGCCTTTATAGTGCTTAACCGTCTGTTTGGGTTCGAGCTGACCATGTCTGCTCTTCGATTTTTCTACTTCTTTGCTAAGAGCAATGAGGGGCGGATCTTAGTAAGGAGCCCGTTGAAGAGGGTAAATCTTTTATTTCCGCTCCCTAAGTAGGTCAGGTACTGGGTCAAAAGATGCATGTTGGCCGAGTCTCGGGTCAGATGGCCGCTCTAGTAATTCTCTACGAGGTCGGTTAATCTCAACTCCTTGAAGTCGAAGGAATGGGTGGTAGGCTGTCCTTTCAAAGTTGGGGTCGATAAGCTTTTGGGCTGGAATGAGCGGCATCAGACTCAGGAAAGGGTCTTCAATTGGCGGAGGCTGCTTGATCTTAATAAGCCGTACAACACTATGGCAGGGATATTTACTAGGTCCGGCGCGTGTGGTGCACTTAGTTGAAATTGTCCCTATCGATGTCGAACCTAACTAGTACGCGGAGTGTCACCCCAAAACATTCCCTCTCGATTGTGAAATATTCCGGGTTATCTCGATGATCGAGCTCCGCACAATCGTGGAAACTAATGTTTTTCTTGTTCCTTTAGCCTTGCTTATACTGCTCCAAACTTTTTGTCTTTAAGTACGAATGCCTTGCTTATAGCGTTAGGACTTTCGATACGATATTTAGACTCATTCTTTGTATGCGGACTGACGAGTTCTTTTCTTGTGTGCAGAGAATATAGATGCTACATAGAGGCGAGCTGAGAAATTCAGGCGTACGATGGAGGAAGAGCTCATCTCCAGGCTGAGACCCCACGTGTTAATCCGCCTATAGTTCAAACTCACCCTGCCACAGCAAACGTGGTACAAGAGGCCGCGAATGTTGCTATAGAGATCGCCAAGCCGGCTTCCCTAAAGAGAGATGAGGCAAATGTTAGCGTCCAAATTAGCGGGTTGGCCTCCAATGCCCCTCAGGCTGCTGATGTCGTGACCTCTAAAGATAATCCTAAAAATGACGCCGATCTAAATGCCTCAAGCAAGATAAAATATAAGGTTGCCGATAATGTAGGTACATCGGTTGTTGTTGCTGCTGGCAGTTTCTCAAATTTTATGGATCCTGCATCCTTTGAGAATACAACTACTGAACGGCATGAGGGGGCCGGTATTAGAGGTAGCTCACGGAGAGCTGTAATAGAAGCGGCCAGGACTAATCCACGGGCTTTCCTTGAGAACCTCGTGGCTCTTATGGCCTATCGCCCCCAGGTGACGGGCCTATTTGGCTGAGGAAGGGTTTTGGCAACCGAAGACCTTGGGTGAGGGTTGTCTAGTTAGGGAGTCAATCAGGGACGTTCTGTTGAAATAGTGTCCTAAACCCAATCGGGTTGGACCGGATCCGATCAGGTCGGATCATTTCTACTATTTCTTTATGATTATACGTATAATATATCACTTTCTGTTACTATATATTTGTTCAGTTAACGGACCAGTTATGATATTGTATATATGATAACGTCCTTAGTGTCAAACTGTGAAAAAGAAATTATAATAGTGATTATGGTTGATGAGATCTCGACTCACGTTAAAAGGTTTGATGCTTAAATGTCTCCAAATATGTGCTATTAAATAGGACATTAATAGTACAATTAGACCAACCACTGGACCACATGTAGAAGAAACTACTCATTTCGGGAATAGACCAAGATTTCCATTGACAGATGGATCCAAATCGACAAGAGGAGATCGTGGGTGTGCATGAGACACAACGGATTCCTCATAATGATCCATACACTGTTGATCCCACTAATCCAACCTATGAACAAAATTGAGAATGGTCAGATGGATGAAATGTAAGGTCAGTCCAATTGCCATTCATAATCAAGTAAATCAAGAGGAAATGGCAAGAGAGAAAGATTGGGTAAGAAGTGTTATCAGAAGAGACCCAAAAGAGACATATCCAAAAAATAACTTCATGGACATGTTTGATCCGTGGAAATTAATGTCCATCACATCCATTGTTTTCTCACAAGAACATGAAGAGAATCAGGATAATGAAAATGATGATGCTGATGATGATGATGTTGATCTGAACAACTCTGAAGATAAAAGTGATGACAGTGATAATAATGATGATGATGGTGATATGGAAGGAATTGTCAAAGCAAAAGGATCAGAACTTGCTAAGGAGACTGAGCAAATGGAAGACACTGAAGAAGTGGAAGGGAATGATCAAAGAAAAGAATTAAATCAGAGAGAGAAGCAGCAATCTCAGGGGGAAGACGAGTCTCTACCACAACCAGAAGAGTTCAATGGCCCTAGTCTAGTGGATGTAGCACATGAAGTTCAACATAGGATTAATGAGATCCAATCCCATCTTGAATTCAGACAAGAACTGGACGGACGAGCTTTTGGATTCTTATCCAAACAAATTGATGGTCTGATTGTTGAAGGTGCTGGCCTGAGGAATGAGATTGCAAATCTTGCCACCAACACAAGAACTTCTCTAGAGCAGAATGTGTTGGATGGAATTCATCTGAGCAACGAACTATCTGGATGTCGACATGATTTCACCATTCAAAAGATCGATCGATTGGCGGGCCACTGGGGGCACATGTCGATTTTAGTGCATGAGGCACAGATGCATAGATCCGGAACTTAAATGAAGTTTTCGCTTCACTATCTACAAAGTTCAATGATTCATGGCCACTCAAACCGCATTTATTCATATTTTGTTGAACTCTCTTTTAGATAATGCCAAAAAGGGGAAGATAAAAAGGAAGATGGAGATGCTGGAGATACTGCTGCGGGGAAATCAAAAGAGAAGATCTAACCTGGGAAGAGATGGAAAACTTTTTTTTTTATTTTGGAGATCTAGGAAGAAGAAGGAGATGATTAATAAAGGACAGATGGACAAGAGTCTGGAGGATGCACAAGAGAAGACCAGACTAGTGTTTTATTTTGCTTTATTTTGTCCTTATTCCATCTGTACTCTTATTACTATGACCTGTAACGAACTCCTATCTATTATAAAATGAAGAGAGTTTGAGAAAGTAAATAATACTTGAGTAAACTTCAACTTGTTTATTCATGTTGAAAGAATGAGTATAAATAGATACAAGAGATGATCCTAGCTAGTAAAGTAAAAGCAACTAGAGCCGGCTAGAATAAATGCTAGAGTCGGCTATGTATAAGCTATTACATAATAGGACAAAAGATAGTTACTTTATGACTTTTAGGACATATTAATTGTTTATCGAATACAATTAATATGTCTCTTTGTTACATAAGTAACATGTTACAATGTAACGTGTTCAATGTTAATATTAACCATAATATTTCCACACCCCTCTCAAACTGGGTTGTATATGTTAATACAGCCAAGTTTGCTACTTAGTCTGCTGAACATAAGCGGTGGAATTGCCTTTGTGAGAATATCAGCATTTTGGTCTGCTGAGGGAACATACTGAAGTTGAATGATCTTGGCATCAATTTTCTCTTTAAGGAAATGTCTGTCAATATCAACATGTTTGGTTTTATCATGATGAACTGGATCCTCTGCCATGCATAAGGTCAATTATTGTCACAAAGCAGAGTGTGATAGGTTCTTTGAAAGAAATTTGTTGAAGTTCGATCGGGACCCGCTTTATCCATAGAGCTTCACAGATACCCAAAACTAGTGCCTGAGTTCACTTTTCAAGATCGCTTCTAGAGACAATAAGTTGTTTCTTGCTCCACCAGTGACAAGATTTCCCATACATAAGAAAAGAGCTTGATCTTCTTCTTACATGCAGGTGACAACCAAAATTCAATCAAGATCGGTGTAAACCTTGATAGATCTTTCAAAGACTTGGTGAAATATAAGCCTTGGCCAGGAGTGAATTTGGTACCTCAAGATCCTGCTCACAAGATCCCAATGTTGCTCAAGAGGGCAATGCATGAACCAAGCTAACTGTGATCGATCGCATATGCAATATCAGTCGTGTGTGGGACAGATAAATGAGTTTCCTACAAGTCTTTGATATTGATCCTTTCTCGACAAAGAATGTCACCATGCAAAGAGGTATTACTTTGGGTCTACTGGGGATACAAAGAGGTTTGCATCCCAAATACCCGCTTTTCTTCAAAGAGACCAAAGACATACTTCCTTTGAGAGACCAGAAATGCCTTTACTGCTTCTAGCTATTTCCATACCAAGAAAGTACTTTAGGTGGCCCAGATCTTTAACTTGGAATACCTTTGCCAAGAGAGTCTTCAAATGTTGGATCTCAAGAGAGTCATCTCCAAAGAAGGATGATATCATCCACATATACAATAAGAATAGACCTTCTCGGTTGGTTGTCTTGATAAACATAGTGTGATCGAGTTGCATTGATGATATCCAAAGCAGCTTTAACCACGAGAGTGAGTTTTTCCAAACCAGGCTCTGGGGATTGCTTCAGCCATATAGAGATTTCCGAGTTTGCATACATTGCCTTGAGTGTGGGGATTGACAAAACCAGAGGTACATTCATGTAGACTTCCTCGAAGGTCACCATTGAGAAAAGCATTTTTGATATCCAATTGGTGAAGAGGCCACCAAGTTGGACAAATAGAGAAATCAAGACTCGATAGTGTTAAGCTTTGCTCTTGGTGCAAAAGTGTCTCAGATAGTCAATGCCATAAGTTTGAGTGAACCCTCTAGCCACCAATCTGGCTTTATACTTGTCAATTGTACCATCAAGATTGTATTTTATGGTGAATAACCATCTACAAACCGACTGTCTTCTTGCCTTTGGGGAGAGTTGTGAGGTCCCAAGTATGATTATCCAGAGTGCAAATATCTCTGCTTTTAACAAAGCAGACCTTCCACTTATCATTTTGAAGGGCCTCTGAATATTTTTAGAATAGAGTGAGAGTCCAGTCCCGTGTAAACATGGCAAATACAGGAGACAATCTGGTCATAAGATAAATAAGTATGAATAGAATGATCAGTGCATGATCTTTTCCCTTTCCTTAGAGCAATAGGTATGTCATCAACGCCGAGATGTCGCTTGAGAACCGCAGGTGTCGAGGTTCAGCAAGCTCTGGGTCAGTAGGGTGTTGAGGTTCAGCAGGCTCAGTTCGATGAGGCTCTGGGTCGAGGGGTCTTTGAGGTCCAAAGAGCTCTGGTCAAGAGGGGTCTTGAGGTTCATCTCTTGAGTCTCGATGGAGTTCTTTGAGGTTAAGAGTTTGCTGAGGGAATGGATTTAGTTCAATTTCAATCAGGTTTCCATCAGTAACTCCTTCAGTAGACTTGCTGTAGTAGGGAGTCCTTTCAAAGAATTTTACATCCATAGAGTTGTAAAATTTCTTTTCAGTAGGTGAATAGCATTTGTAACCTTTCCTGTCCTTAGCATACCCTAGGAAAATGCACTTGTGAGCTTTGGGATCAAGTTTGCTTCGTGTTGGGCATGGATATAAACAAACACAAGACAACCAAAGATTTTTGGAGGCAATTGAGCAATAAGATGAGGCGGGAGTGTGTGGTCGGCGAGGTTTGGATAGGAGTCTTGAAACCTAACACTCTGCTGGGAAGCCTATTGATTAAGTATGTGGCAGTCAATATAGCTTCACCCCACATATATTTTGGAACATTTGTAGTGAACATGATTGATCTGGCCATTTCCAGCAGGTGCCTGTTCTTTCTCTCAGCAACCCCATTTTGCTGAGGTGTCTCAACGCAACTACTGATATGGACAATTCCCTTATCCATCAAGAAATTACTGAGATTAGACTCATAATATTCAAGAGCATTGTCAGTCTTCAAAATTTTAATCTTAGTGTCAAACTGATTAGAGACCATGTTGTAAAACTCTTGAAAGATGGATCCAACTTCAGATTTATCCTTCATTAAGAATAACCAAGTGGTTCTGGTGTGGTCATCTATGAAGGTGACAAACCACCTCTTGCCTGTTATACTTTTCACTCTTGAGGGTCCCCATACATCACTATGAATTAAGGTGAAAGGTGTGGATAGGAGGTGAGGTAATTTAGTATACACAGATTTGGTGAGTTTGGCAAATTGACAAATATCACATTGAAGATCATTAAGATTACATCCTTTAAACAATTCTGGAATTAAAGACTTTAAATAACCAAAACTTGGATGTCCTAGTCTATAATGCCATAACATGATATTGTCAAGGTTTTGAGTGCAGGCTGCTGAGGCAGATTCAGTCTTCAGTCTTCAGCAGGGTTGATCACAAACAGTCCTGAGCAGGGTTTAGCTTGACCAATCACTTCCTGTGAAGAAAGATCCTGGAATGTGCACTGATCCTTATCAAAAACAACAATCCAATTCGGATCTTTAGTGAGTTTACTGATGAGATATAAGGTTACAATATAACTTTGGAACAAATAAGACACCTTGTAGATATATCTGATTAGTAAGTTTAACCTTCCCAACACCTTTTTCATAAGAAATGCAGAACCATCGCTAGCCTTAATTTCGTGAATTTTGGTGCATGGCATATAGTGGGTAATGAGGTTTTTATTACTATCATGTGGGAAGAAGCCCTAATCAACAATCCAAGTCTCATTACTAAGAGGTGAGCGGAATATACCTGCTTTAGCGTGAGTGGCCATTTCGATGAGGAGCTACCTTCCCGATCTTTGAGCAATAAAGGCTTTAAAGGCGACAAACCGAGCATTTAGTGGGTCATCATTCTCTAAATCACCGACAAGTCTCGCTTTGACTTTCCTGGTTGGTTTTGGGGTTTTAGAGGATTAGGCTTGCCATGAAGCTTCCAAAGAATTGTCCTTGGTGTGATTTGTGCGTTTGCGGTGATCACAGAACAACTTTCCGATTTTCTCAAGAAGCCTCTGTAAGTCCCGGTAACCTCAGCAGCCTTCCCGACATTCAGCAGGGCAGTACCTTCAGTAGGGTTATCAGTAGGGGTGTTCAAAGAAGATGACTTTCCTCCTGCTTTCTTCATGTTTGACCTCAAGAAACATGGTTTTGAGATTTGGGAGAGGTTTAGTGGCAAAAATTCTCCTCTAACATCATCAAGAGTAGGGTTCATCCAAAGAGGAACTTGAAGACTCTTTTCTTTCTATGATGTCCTTATAGAGGCAAAGATCCTTAACATCATTCCAGGGGTGAGTTTCCAAAGATATCTAAGTGTTCCCATGCCTTAGATAGTTGGTTGAAGTATTTAGTCACGCATATATCCCCTTGTCTCAGCTTTGAATCTGAGCTTCAAGTTCGTACACTTCTGATGTATTGTCTTTCTTGGAGTAAAGATCTCTGGCATTGTCCTAGATTTCTTTTGCAGTATCATACATCATAAAGTTCTCACTGATCTCTTTTGTCATTGATCTTGTGAGAATGGTCATGACTTGATTATTAGCAGTGTCCCATGCTTCAAATCCTGGGTCATCTTCAGCAGGGGCAGGTTTAGAGCCGGACAGGTATCCCATCTTACCTTGTCCTGAGATGTACATTTTCATAGATCTTGACCACAGCAAGTAATTGTTGCCATCAAGTCTATGATTTGTATAAGAAGAAGAAGATTCAGTGACCCCAGTCTGCTGAGGCAGCTGGGAGTCTACTGATGAAGATGAACTGTTAGTTACAGTAGACATTTTGGAATAAAAAATTGAGTTGCAGCGGATTTTAGAACTCAGTAAGGCTCTGCTACCATGAAGAGATTTTGAGAAAGTAAATAATACTTGAGTAAACTTCAACTTGTTTATTCATGTTGAAAGAATGAGTATAAATAGGTACAAGAGATGATCCTAGCTAGTAAAGTAAAAGCAACTAGAGCCGGCTAGAATAAATGCTAGAGTCGGCTATGTATAAGCTATTACATAATAGGACAAAAGATAGTTACTTTATGACTTTTAGGACATATTAATTGTTTATCTAATACAATTAATATGTCTCTTTGTTACATAAGTAACATGTTACAATGTAACGTGTTCAATGTTAATATTAACCATAATATTTCCACATAAAATATTTATCTTTTCTCCACAAAGTCAAAAATCTCTTTGACTTATTTACTTGTGCTAAAAAATTAGTTTATCTAGCACTTACTTGTTTGTTTTGGCATCATCAAAAAGGGGGAATTTGTTAGGTCCAAGTTTTGATGATAACAAAATAGTTGGTTTAGGAACCAAGTATAAGTTTGCTTAGTAGTCTGAAATGCGAATTGTATAGGATTAGTCAGACTTTGCTTATGTATTCATAGTCTAGGCTTGAAGACTTGAAGACAAGAAGACAAGACGATTAGAAGACCAGACTCTTGTCCAAACATCTAGCTAGACAAAATCAGCAGAGGCAAAGCAAACCAGAAATCAAAGCAAAGAGCAGACGAGTTAAAATATTGAATAGCAGACGAGCTAAGCATCCAGACGAGTAAAGGATCATATCAGAGACTACTAAATGCTCTCAAGTGGCTTAAAGCAAAATGAAGTGATAAATGAAAGGGCGTGTAGCCATCAATCAGATCAACATTTGATCTAACGGCTACGAACTCATACAAGTGGAGAAATAGCATTTGATGCTATAAAGTTATCTTCTAGAATCCATCAAGTACAAAGGCTCCAACGGTTGAAAAGCTAAACGGAACTATTTCAAAATATCAAGGGACAACTCAGCAAATCAATCAGATCCACACAGTCTTCCAACGGGACACCTACCCTACGAAGACTACATAAAGATAAAGAAGAACAATCAAGAAAGAGAGCTGTTGAGAAGAAAGAAAAGAGAGAGTTGAGTAACTCAAAAAGGAAAGAAAAAAAGCCAAGTATCGAAAAATCTAGCAAGTCATCTCTCAACAAGATCTTCATCTCAAAAACTTACCAATCTAAATCCATAAATCAAGCAGATCAACAAAAGAGCTCAAACATAAATCATCCAGGATCTACTTGATCAAGAGAGCTACAATCAATCCTTCAAAGTCAGATTCAGAATAAAGCTCTCATCATTGTATCATTAATTGATACAGCACCAACTCAAGTTTATCAACCAAGTTCTGAAGGAAACGGCGAACCTGTTGAAGCATCTGTGGGGTGTGAAGGAATAGCGAAGAAGACAGACGAGCTGTTGGAGAAAGGACGTTCTTAAGAATAGCTGCATGCAAGTAGACCATTGAAGCATCTGCGGGGTGTGCGGCATTTGCGGGGTGTCAAGGATTGGCTACTTAGGGTGTGGATCATCTGCGGGGCGTGAGGCATCTGCGGGGTGTCAAGGACACTTACCTATTGTATTAGTCTAGAGTACAATAGTGATACCTTCTGAGTCACGGGAGAAGCGGTCACGAAGGATATTACGCCACTCCGAAGATCGATAACATTTATTGTGCTATTTACTTTCAGCACTTTACTTACAGTAATTGCATAATCAAAATCACACTACTCAACACTGAAAACCAAGCTCAAGGCTTAATTTGAAACATATCATTATTCCGCTGCACTTACTTTCTAACAATATCTAGACCAGTAAAACCAGACGAGCTACTTGCTAGTATGTTCTTATTGACTAGATTTGTTCTCTAAGTAAGAAACTCCAAAAATTGAAGAGAGTTCATTCACCCCCCTCTGAACTCTCACAATCCTTGTATTGTGGACCAAGACCTTTCTCAGAGTTCATACGAAGTCAAGAAGTTTGATTTTCCGACAAACCTCTACACATGATGGGAGGTTATTTCTTCAATCAAAGAGGCTGAGTGTAAGCGTAAGCTCACCCGTAAGCTCTTCGAGCTTCCTTCATTTGCTTCATGGGAGCCGTGTAGCATACATAGCCGGAAGTGAGAGGCCCATACTACTCCGCCTAACCCTTCGCTCTCGAGGGACCATAGATCGGAAAGCACCTTCTAAACCACCCCATTCATCCAAGAGAAGGGGCCTATGTATTTGCATGACCCTGCAGATTGAACCTCATCCTTAATTTCCATAAATTCCCTCAATTGTCAATTAATTTCCAATTAATCCTCATCATTACACACACACACACACACACACACACACACACACACACACACACACACATATATATATATATATATATATATATATATATATATATATATATATATATATATATATATACAATACTTTTAATCCAAGAACAATAATAAATATAATATTTCGTTTTCGTAAAATGACACGTATATCCTTTCTTGAAAATCGGAATATTAAAAAAAAACGACCTATGCAAGGATCAGACCTGCACCGGCCAGGGGCGGCGCCATGTAGGATAAAAATGGTCACCCGACCCGCTAAAAAAAGATTACAGTGGAATTTTTTTTATACACACATTTTATATGTGTTCCGACCCCCTTATTTTTATATATTAATCCATATTGACCCGTATTGAACTATAATATGTAACATTACACTTAGTAATTGTAAAATATGACAAATTTCCGACCCGTATTATTAAATTCCTGGAGCCGCCCCTGGCACCGGCTAACAATTAAATCAATACTTGAACCAATAGAGCAAACAACAGTTTTCTCAACAATTATTAGACAAATAATTTAAATAACTAATATATATATATATATATATATATATATATATATATATATATATATATATATATATATATATATATATATATATATATATAATAAAAAAGGGAAATTAGGGATAAGACACAATCAAAATATTATTAAGAATATGACAACAACTACATATTTTTTTATAGGAGAAGGACAATCGCATAATTTTATAAGCGAGAAGGACAAACAGTGAATCCCGAAAATCGGTGAATCTCCTTAGTGAATCCCAAAATCGGTGAATTTCGACGGTGAATTTTGACAAAGAATCCCAAAATCGGTGAATCCCGACAATGAATTTTGAAAATTAGTGAATTTTGATGGTGAATTTTTCGGTGAATTTAAATGATGAATTTCAACAACACAAGTGATTTCGATAGTGGATAAATAGTTTTGTCCTTTATGCAAAAGTTTTAAAAAACTGTCCTTCTACTTAATTGATGAAATATTTTTGTCCTTCTCCTCATTCCCCCATAATTTTAGCATTTGGGAAAATCTAGCGGAGGAGGGGGCAGCGTAGTTGACGGTGTTCCTCCGTTTTGAACTGTGAAAGCCATTCCCAGACCAGCCGGCACATGGAAATCCAAGTGACAATGCAATAGCCAAACTCCTGGATTGTCTGCTCGGAATCGGATAACTGCCCATCCTCCACCAGGCACTGCAATTGTGTTTCTGAGTTGTGGATTAAAAAAATTGAACTTTCCGGTGTCGGTGGATGAATTGAAATTACCAAACCTTGTGCTAAGACAAAGAAATTGAAGCCATGCAAGTGCATAGGGTGATTTTCCTCGGTAATTAAAGCTGTGTTTTGCAACACTACCTCGACCGTTGAATTAAACCTGAGAGGTTTCACCTTTGTTGACTTGGTTGTCATCAAGAGCGCCAAGTTGAGAGAGTTGTTGATATTCGTATAGTCGAATTCCACAGGAGGCTGATCTGGAAAATCGGTTGTATATATTCCATTAGATCTGTTTTGAGAAAATGCCTCCAACATTGGAATTGTAGAAGGCAATTGGAAGGATGCATTGTTCATACTTGCAGCCAATCTCTGCCCAAATGGACCCGCACAACTAGCATTTCCTTGTGCGTTACAAGCTACTAAACCCAACCCAAATGTTATAAACATCCTCTCATCCACCTCTCTTATTACTTGGCCATAGAATGGTGCCGTTACAAGTCCGGTTAAATTGCTGTAAAACTTGTGGGCTGTTGTCGTATCATTGAAGGCAGGCATGATAGGCATTTGAGGAAGGATGGATGAGTTGGCTTTTTCATATGCAACAATTCCAGTGGTTGTTGTATTGTCGAATGGGACAGTAGCAACAGTAACATACGGTTGTGCTGCCATATAATATAAGCCCGGTGATTGATCAGCCATTAATAAGACATCTATAGTTTGTCCCGGAGCGACAACCACCACGTCCGTAGCATAAGGATTTGTGTAAGAAGCATCAATTGCAACAACTGTCATATTGTGATTTGATATCTTAAAGAAAACTTGGTTATTGATTGCAGCATTGATAATGCGTAAGAGATATAATTTCCCTTGGAGCACCTTTATCCTGTGTATATCTACGCATGGGTGTAAGAGAATAAACATTTAAATTTTTTTTTTTATCTTTTTGTATAGTGTACACAAAATTCACTAATAAAAAACAAATTAGTTGAATGATTGTAAATGACTCGATGAATTTTATAATGTGATGGAGCGAGGGTACTTACGTTTATTAGAACAAGGGTATAGTGCGCCTGGTTGTCCATTAATAGTATATGCGTTAGAGATATTCGGTGCACCTCCGGCAGCCAACGCCTCGTCCTCAACATCTATAACATTTGCGTCCCAGTATTCTCCTACAAATATAAAAATAATATCTAATCAAGCTCACGACATGTTATGTCTGACAATTTCTTCGGAGTATTTCCTGAAAAATCATCTCGAATGAATTGCTAATATATCATCTCATAAACAAAGTAAGAGAACTAGTTCTAATACCTAGGACAATGGGAAACTCTTTGTGAGGCTTGGAAAAGGGATAGGATTGACCATGTCGAGGAAGAATTATCAGTGCTCCGTAAACAGTAGCTCTTAACACTGAGACATGAGCGTGCCACCATAACGTTCCTTCTTGATTTGTTACGTTGAATATGTAGGTATAACTTTTTTCCGGAAGTATGGGACATTGGGTCACGTACTCTGGTCCATCAGCCCATGCACTCAAATTTTGAAATATTCCATGCCTACATATACACGTAATTCAAAACTTACAAAATAGGAATATTGTTGAATAAGTGAAATTTAAGAAAGTACGATATTAATAATATTTAATATTGATAGTATAAAGCTTATATGGAACACCCGTATTGAATTACAACATGTACCACAAATGCATTGTTATTACATCATATTAGTCAAGACATTCATATCAATCAATGAGTACCGCATCATAACTAATTTATACAAGTGTATTGATACTCAATGAGTACCGCGTCATAACTAATTTATACAAGTGTATTGATACTGTGACTCAGCTGTTTTGGTCAAAGCATTATTCAAAATCGTAAGTGCTTTTAGAAACAAGGATGGCAATGAGTATATGTTTGTACGGGTTTGATATTGCCGTATCCATAAAAAAAAAAAAATCTTTACACATGTCCTACCCATTATCAATGCAGGAAGAAATTTTTAAATACATACCCTCCCTATGCGAATCCACGGCTCCGTGAATGTCAATGGATAACTGATTACATTTAATAGTAAGCATCTCAATTTCATACAACAGAGTAATGGGAGGTCTATTGGCACCACAAAAATGTTAAACATTATGTTTAATTTATTTTTTCTATACTGCACCAAAAATTTTACTGTTGCACACTTCATTTTACAAATTTATCAGGTAGAAACGTGATCGAGATTGGAGTTTGTTATACAAATGAAAGTCATTGGTGCTACATTTACTCACCAATGTCACCGTGGGTAATGTTCGTGTATTTTAGGAAACGTCCATATAAGGGGCGTTTTTTCTCTTAAAAAAACCATATAAAAATATGGTGAATGTGGTGCTCTGAGTAATCTTGGTGCTTGAAGAACTTTTGTGATGTCAATAGAATCTTTCTAAAGAAAACCAAATTATACATCACAACAGTTGACATAAATACACAATGTCAAGTCTTGGAATTTTGGACGTAAGGTGCAAGTATTGGACCATAAAGTCAGCACTTTTAAAAAAATACATTGGTGGAAAGATTTTAGGGCCCATTTTAAGAAGTTGAATTCCTATTAGTTTTGATACACAAACTAGAATTTGCACCTAGATCAACATAAAATTTGTGAAAGACAATTGTCCAGCCATATTTGTTATTATCGTAATGTGTTTTGAAACCCAAACGCATTAGTTAAAATCAGTCAAAAACTTATTAAAACAAATGCAAGAATACATAAGTTTTGTACAACCCAACAATGAAACTAAAGTTTTTTTTATTTTATTTTAATTATAAGGTTTATTATCAAAAAGGACAATATGAAAATAGGAATATGCAAAGAGGACACTAGAACATTTTTCTAGGTAAAAATGACATATCATTATTCCACTGGAATAGTGAAACATTAGATCTGGGTCAGTTCTACTGCAGCAAACAGTGGATTTAGGGTTATGAACAGTTGATTTGTCCTTATCACCCAATTTATATTTCCACTGACCTGATTTCATTTTTCCTCCTCATTTTGTCATTTTAAACCACTCCCCCTTAATTATATCTACCTCTTATTATAAAAGTTTTTTTTTTTTTTCTTTCTCGGAAAAGAAAGATTTTTATCCACACATTTGCCCCAAATGGGACTCGAACCCTGCTCTCTTTGCCAGGTTATAGCCTATTAACTACTAGGCCGATGCACCAAGTGCTATAAAAGTTTATTCAGAAACCATAAAAATCACGTTCATAAATAACATTAGAAATAGTTTTGTAAGATGGATATTTGATCTCATGTCTAGATCATTTCGATGGACAATTAGTTGTAGAAAATTAACCCTTTGTATTATCTAATCACTTTATTATATATAGAAACCATAAGTATGTTTACCAGTGAATAGTGAGATTATATGGTGATTTATTGAGGACATGAACAATAAGGGTATCGCCTTCTCGTACACGAAGAGTTGGCCCAGGCAAACTTCCATTCACAACCGTGATCACATTTTTATGACATAAACGCTGAAATGAACGATTTTCCACCTGCAAATACATCCACAAAGAGCATGTTTATTAGAATGAAACAATATATATATATATATATATATATATATATATATATATATATATATATATATATACACACACAAAGTGAAATGTAAGCTTAAAAGAGTAGAGGAAGTACTTGAAATGTACGCTCCACAACTTTGGCAGAAGCATCAGAAGAAAGGACAACAGCAAAAGAGCAAATCAGCAGCCATGTTGGACGTGCCATTAATCTCAGTTTTTGGAGCTTAATTAATTGTTAATCGTTAATTAAGAATAAGACAATGTTGTTTTTGCACTGTGATACACTTCGTTTACAATTTGCCAGCATTTATATAAACTGAGAGCCTGCATGTTCAGACTTACTTATCCGAGAAATTATAAAATCAGGTCGTTTTAACACCTTTTTTATTTCATTTCGCGTCGAGTCGATCGACATTCAACTCATTCGGGAAAATTCCACGAGCCCGTTGAATTTCCTCAGGCATGGTTGAATTTTTCAGGGGGGACTTAAAAAAATCAGATCGTCATTCGACGCAAATGAAATAAAAGGTATTAAAACGACCTGAATTATTTTCTCTACTTATCCTGTTTGCATTATAAAATGGATCGTGAAGCAAATGCTTGAAATAAAATTGATTATACAAAAAAGTCAAATGCTAACAGTTCGGAGTTGCCCACATGAAAATTAATAACCAAATGTACAATGGAATCACAAATGTATCTAATCAATAATAAACTAGAGCTAGTTGTAGATCTTTTTTGTTTTTTTTCGAGAAACAGCTAGTTGTAGTTTCAAAACCATCAAGTTTGTTATTGATTAGATACATATTGCACAATAAATGTCACAACACAATTTTAAGTAATTGATTTTTATGGGGCTCATATAGTTTAATAGATCCACATCGATCATAATCGGTGATGGCAAAGTGTGTTGTGCACAACAAACAGCTTCATTAAAAAAAATATCTCCAGTCATCTTTCCCAAAGGGATGGGAATTAGATCGGGTGAAGTTCAGTTTAATCTGCAGTGTCAAAAACGAGGTTGTGAGAATCAAGTGGAACAGCCATTCGAGAGTCCCGAAAATCGTAATGTTAGTGTTGGCGGGCCAAAGCCCAATATATGTTACCACTTACCAATATGTTTGCTGGATGTGTTGTTCCCACATCGACAAGATTAGGAGATGCAGCCGCCTTAGGTTAGTATAAATAATAGGTTAGCCTATTGATTTATGGTGTACTATTGACGTGTATCAATTTATGTCAATTAAGATAAATTTTCAATTGTTTTAGCTATTTTAGTTATTGTTTTAGGCGTCAGGACAATTGTATCTTTTGTAATCCTCTTCTATAGTAATATTTCTCTTTACGCTCGTGGACTAGTCGGCATATTGCCGGGAACCACGCGCGTAAATTTGGTGTTTTTTTTTTCTTCCATCTGCCCTTTGTGTTACCGTCGTTAAGGGCTATCACTCGGTTAGTTTGTTTCCAACAAACTAGTATCGAGACGCAGTGTTTTGGAACCAGGGTTATTTCATGACGAGTTTTTACAAGGTGTTTCCGAGCTTTTGACAATTAGCCAACACGACGGTAACTAAGTATTATTTTGAGAAGTTCGACAGAAACGTCAAATTCAGGATGTGGCAGTTGAAGATGGAGGCCATGCCTTTGATTCAGGAGGGCTTCGATATTGCTTGTTGCTTAGGAAGAAGAATAAGCCAGAGAAAATTTGAGATGAGGAGTTTGCTGGTCTCGACAAGAAGGCTAGGTCAGGTATTATCTTGTGTCTTTCTGATGAGGTTTTAAGAGAGGTAGCCACTGAGGTTATTGCTAAGGATTTGTAGAAAAAATTAAAATCTTTGTATATGAAGAAAACCGTGGAGAATAGGCTTTATTTAAAGCAAAGTTTGTATATGCTTAGTATCTCTGAAGGGTCGTCTATATTATAACACTTAGATAAATTTGATTCTCTGCTTATGGATTTAAGTAATATAGATGCTACGATTGATGATGAGGATCAGACCTTGTTGTTATTGTGTTCGCTTCCACAGTCGTTTAAATATTTTAGGGAAACAATGCTTTATGGTAAGAATATTATTTCTTACAAAGAAATTAAGTCGATTTTGAAATTGAAATAGCGGATGAATAAAGATATAACTGGGGGAAGGAGTGGTAGTCAAAGTGGACGTCTTTGGTAGTTCAGTAAGATCAAATAAGAAGGATGCGGAGAGTGAAAATTATGTTTTGAATCCCAGACATAAAGATTTGACGTGAAATTATTGTAAAAAGATCGGGCATATCAAATTTGATTGCTTTCGACTTAAAAACAAAGAAAAGCATGATTAGAAGAAAGAGCGTGGTAAATAGTCCGGTCAGGCCGGTATTGTGAAGATGAGAGTGATGGAGATATATTCTTTGCTGGTGATAAATTAAGGTCTGTTGATAAACGGATCTTAGATTCTTGTTGCACGTATCATATGTGTCACAATAGGGATTTGTTTTCCACGTATGATTCAGTTCAAAGTGGAGTTGTTTCGTTGGGCAACGGTGCAGTTTGCAAGGTTTCTGGTATTGGTACGGATAGAATCAAGACCCATGATAGTGTTGTCAGAACACTAGAGAAAGTCAGACATGTTCCAGATTTAAAGAAAAATCTCATCTCGTTGGTCACACTTGAGACTCCTCAATTTAGGTACACCGTTGAAGGTGGAGTTCTGAAGCTAATTAAAGGTGATCTTGTTGTCATGAAAGCTTGCATGTCTGGTGGTTTGTACATTTTGCTGGGATCCACAGTTATTGGCAATTCTGCAGTCCCTATGTCATCAGGTTTAGAGTTAGATATTACGAAGTGTCATCCATTTGTTAAGTTCAAGCAGTGCTTGGACTTATTTGACATAGTCTGATGATTTTGAAGTTTTGGAGAAAGAGTAGTATTACTATCTTTGGATGGGCCTTTGTCCCAAGGTGGAGATTTGTTAGTGTTGGTGAGCCAAAGCCCAATATATTATACCAATTTGTTTGTTGGATGTGTTGTTCCCACATTGGCAAGATTAGGAGATGGGTTAGTATAAATAATAGGTTAGCCTATTGATTTATGGAGTACTATTGAGGTGTACCAATTTGTGTCAATTAAGATAAACTCTCAATTGCCTTAGCTATTTTGGCTATTGTTTTTAAGCGTTAGGAGAGTTGTATCTTTTGTAAGACTCCTTTATAGTAATATTTCTCTTTCTCCCTTAGCTATTTTGGCTATTGTTTTTAGGCGTTAGGAGAGTTGTATCTTTTGCAGACAAAACGGCGATTTATTTTATATCAAATCTGGTATGACTCTTTTCTACTCACCATTTTGTTTATTGTTTAAACGAATGCAATCCTGGTAAAATGAAGTCAAATTTTTTAATTCTGCTGCGTTCCCATATTGATTTCCTAACAATAACATCTTTCAGAAACTTAGCATACAAGGGCATATTCATTAAAAAATCAACCATAGGAATGTTTATAAAAACCTTACGCAAAATATTCAAAAACCGACTATGCTTATTACTCACCACACTCACTTTCCTATCAGGGATGGAGGAAAGGGAAGGGAACTCAAATCAAACTTATTAGAAGATAGAGACGTACCTGACTTTGCTTTCCCGTTTGGCCTTTATTTGACTGCTTCCATGGCATCTCCTTCTGTTGTACCTCTTCTCCATAGGCGCTTTGATTAACACACTTTCCTTGCTTAGAAGCTTCAACCATCACCAACTCATCATCTTCTATTCCCGCTGACTCAGCAACTCTTTCTACTTCACGAACGTCCATCACAACATCATCATCTTTCATGTCATGACACACTAAAGATGTAGCATTCAATTCCCTCGAATTCCTAATTGTGTTGCTCGGAAGACCGCCTCTTGGAGCTGAAGTGGAATTCTCGGTTTTGTGCCGCACGTACGTTTCAAGGGAATTCAGAGCATCAATCTTTGGGTGTAGAATCCATTCTTGGTAAGAATCTGCAATGCTTTCCCATCATAGAGGTTTCCTGAAGAATGGCCTCTAACACTTTTCCACAACATTCAACAACTTTCCCGCTCAAGCTCATGTCACGGTCCGTCCTTCACCAACTCGATAGCACCAAAGTCTGGGTCACTGCTCCCATCATATCCTCTGTCGTTTTCTCCGTCAACAAAACATTTTTGTTTCCAATAAAGCTTCTAAGTCTGTCTATGAAGCATGTCAACTAGCTAAGACTCATAGGTCCACTTTATCAGTATCGTCTTTTACTTCTTCTGCTCTGTTGGATTTGATATATCACGATGTCGGGGCCCTTGTGCCGAACCGTCCATTATGGAAATCGTTATTATGTTAGTTTTGGGATGATTATACCAATTACCGTGGCTTTATCCTTTGCGTTTAAAATCTGATGTTGAACACTGATGTTGAACAAACTTTCTTTACCTTTAAAACCATGGTTGAACGACAATTTAACACGACTCTTAAATCTTTAAAAACATATTGGGGAGGGGAATATCGCCACTTACACAAGCACCTAAACACATTGGGCATACAACACCGTCAATCTTGTCCACATACACATGAACAATGGGCGCCACTGAGCGTCGTCATCTCCAATTCGTTGAGGTCGGCCTCTCCCTCCTTGCCCAATATTATCATCCCCTTCCTTATTGGGAGGACGCCTTTGTCACCGCCACCTACCTTATCAACCGCTTACCCACTCCCATTCTCTCACATAAATCACCCTATGAAATGGTTAATCACCGACCTCCCGACTACTCTTTCCTCAAAGTTTTCGGATGTGCCTGTTGGCCCTATCTTCGACCCTACAATTCCCAAAATTAACCAACTTCCGCTCCAAAACTTGCATCTTCTTAGGTTAGAGTCCTTCTCACCACGGCTACAAATGTCTAGGCCTCACTACGGGCCGCATCTACATTGCCCGTCATGTTGTCTTCGATGAGTCCACAGTTCTCTACACCAAACCCTCCCACCCTATAACTTACATTGATCTCACCACTCCGTTACCGCTCACTCTCACTCCAACACCCCCACCCCCACTGCTCCTTCCACTTACTCGTCCCCCGAGCCGATCTCTTCTCTTTCCTCACCCTCCAGCTTGGCCACTCCACTCCATCTTTGCCCCAATCCAGCTCTAACTCCCCTTCACACGATTCTTCATCACCGGACACCTCACCTTCACCATATCCCCCTCCTCCTCCCTAAATGGTTACGCACACCACAACCAACTCTCTAAAACCCAAAATTGACCCTGACTTCGTCCGATACCCGCTTCCCAAAGGCCTACTTGCCACTTCCCAACTTTTTGAACCCACCTCTTACAATGAATTCTCCAAACACCGTGTATGGCGTGAGGCGATGCAAGATGAAAGTAACGCTCTTATCTGTAATGATACTTGGGATCTGGTACCTTATACTCCTCGTATGAATATTATTGGCAATAAATTAGTTTTTCGTGTTAAGTTTCTTGTAGATGGTTCGATTGAGCGTCCTAAGGCTCGGCTCGTTGCTAAAGGCTATCATCAAGAAGCTTGCATTGATTTCCATGAGACTTTCAGCCCGGTGGTAAAACCCACACCATTCGGCTCTTACTTACACTTGTTCTCTCACGTGGTCGGTCAATTCGACGGTAGATATTCAAAATGCATTTTTACATGGTTATCTTCATCGATCTTTGCTTACATGCAAAGAAACCTCGGGTTTCTTTCATCCGGATTCTCCTCGTCATGTCTGCCGCCTTAAGCGCAGTCTCTATGGTTTACGCCAGGCTCCCCATGCTTGGTTCTCTCTCCTCACCGAGGCTCTCACAGGATACGGTTTTCATGCCTCCAAGGCCAACATGTCACTTATACTTACTCTCGTGGTACTGACTATTTTTACATGTTAATTTATGTGGATGATCTTGTTATCACTAGCTCTTCTGATACACTGATCTTGTTAATTTCATGTTCTGGGCTCGTTATCTTATTTCCTTGGCATCGAGGTCTTTCGCGTCTCCGATGGTCATTTCTCACTCAGTGGAAATATATTCTTCAGTTACATGAAAAGCCTGGCATGACAGCTGCCAAGCCCTGTACTACGCCCATGGCCACAAATTGCCGTCTTCAGCAAGCTGGCGGCTCTCGGTTTTCCAATCCTACTCTTTACCGCACCATTGTTGGAGGTCTCCAGTATCTCAAATTCACTCGACCCGACATTGCCTTTGCGGTCCACCGTGTCAGCAAATTCATGCATAACCCTACTGATGATCATTGGGCAGCCGTCAAGCGAATTCTCCGCTACCTCAAGCGCACTATTTTTTATGGTCTTTATCTTGCCCGCTTTTCCTCCCTGTCACTACATGCATTCACCAACGCCGACTGGGCCTTGGATGTAGATGATCGGCGTTATGTGGGGGCCTACTTCATTTTCCTTGGCCCTAATCTCATCAGTTGGCGTTCAAAATAGCAACAAATTGTTTCTAAAAGCAGCACCAAAACGGTATAAATCTCTCTTTCACACCGCCGCTGAAGTACAATGGATTTGTGCCCTTGTCAAAGAAATGCGTGTCTCTTCTTCCACCATGCCCACCCTTTGGTGTGATAACATTGGTGCAACGTACTTAGTTTCCAATCCTGTCTTTCATGCCCGCACGAAGCATATAGAGATTGATTTCCATCATGTCCGCGAACTTGTGGCCGCCAAGCGGTTCGAGATCTCCTTTCTCGTCATCCCTAGCGGACTCAAGCCTTAGCCGACAAGTAGTAATTGTAGTAGGGTTTACATTGTTATATGTTTACGAGTATACCCTTGATGTATTCTTGTATATAAACAACAATTGTAATCACATATTCAATCAATGAAAATCACAATTTTACATCATAATACTAACCATAGGTTCTTGTTTCAATTAGGTGATAACAGTTTTCGTGATTACCGTTGAACCAAAATTGATTTTGCAGTTGTCAACTTGCAAAATAACAGTTTTGTGATTCTTCTTGAACCAAAATTGATTTTGAAGGTTGTCATCTTGCGAAGAACTAAATTGATTTTGGTGAATTCCTCCACTTAATTTTGGAAGGTGATTGTTTGTTGTGTTAATCAAAAAAAAAAAAAAAAAAAAAAAAACAAACCAAAACAAAGAATGCTTGTGAAGCCACCATGTACGATTTGCGGCAGTCGGTGTGCCGGGTTTAGCTCACGACCCACCGTTGAACGAGAGAATCATGGAGTTGGCCGGACTCGAGCGTTGGCGGCAATAGACGAGGAGATGTTGGATAGGGGCACCGGTGTGAGCCAATAAGGCTGCCATCGGGTTCGATTCGCAGCGACACAATGTGTCGGGCTCGGCTCAAAATCCTGAACAGCGAGATCTCACTCGCTTTGGCTCAACGATAACGCGACTTGGGCTCGCCGAATGTCAACTCTGGTGGCCTCAAGCAACTGCGGCGGCCGAGTGGTCGGGTTTCTCCAACTTGACGCCGGAACAATGGCGCCTATATTGGAGATATTGAGCGTGCTAAACCTAAAGATCGTTTAACGGTGAAGGTTCGTGGATAATTGATACTGGAGCTACTCATCACGTGACCAAGATCGTTGAGTAATTTATGGAACGTGCGGGGCGATTGAAAAATGTCCGGTGGGGCTTCCGGATGGTCGAACCTCCCATGCCACATATGAGGAACTATTATACTCCCGTAGATTGAAATCGGAAAATGTTCTTTACGTACCCAATTTGGCATGCAATTTATTATCTGTAACACAGTTAATAGATGCATTTGATTGTCAGATTCAACTCATTTCCACATTGTGTGTAATATAGGACCGAACGACGAGGAGGCTGATTGGAGTGGGTGAGCGCGAAGATGGACTATTCTTTTCCCGGGGAGTTCAACACGTAAAGGTTATGGCTATCGGTGGGAGAGATTCCAGGGATCTGTGGCATAAGCGGTTGGGTCATCCTTCAGAAAAAGTACTGAAACAACTTTCCATGGTATGTGAGTCTAGTTCGATGAATAAAGATGGGTGTGATATCTGTTTTCGGGCTAAACAATCTCGTGAAAGTTTCCCACATAGTGATAGTCGGGCTAGTAGAATTTTTAACTTGTGCATTGTGACTTGTGGGGACCGTATGCGACATCTTCTACCTGTGGGGCATCTTACTTCTTGACGATTGTGGACGATTACTCACGTTCTGTTTGGGTTTATTTACTATACAATAAATGAGAAGTTGAGAGTAAGTTTTTTGAATTTTAATCCGTTGATTGATCGCCATTTTAGTGAAAAAATTCTACGTGTTCCCCGTGACAATGGGACAGAATATAAACGATTGCTTCCGCAATTTCAAAAAGTAGGAATAATTTTTGAAACGTCATGTGTGGAAACCCCTCAACAAAATGGTAGAGTCGAGAGAAAACATCAATATATTTTGAATGTCGCTAGAGCTTTGAGATTTGAGGGACACCTTCCACTTATATTTTGGGGAGAGTGTGTCATGACCGCTTATTATTTAATTAATCGGACCCCATCAAGCTTTTTAGGGTATCCATTTGCTAAGAAGGGATGGACCCTCTTTGTTATGGAAACTGAAGAAATATTTGTGTCTAGAGACGTAAAAATTTTTGAGCATATTTTTCCGCTACAAGAACTCCCAAAAACTACCCCTCCACATATCACCTTTCCGGATATTGAATTTTTGTAATTCATATTTATTGTATTTTCTAGAAATGGTACCGTTTGAAACTGACTCAATGTTTTGTGAAGTCTTTTGAAATCAAATTACTAATCTGTACTTTATGAGTCTACCATATGTATTTGCAATTGTACCTTAATTAAATCACGTAAGTGTTTAACTGAATTTCTTTCGCGTTTAGTTTTACAGTTGTTCTTTTTTAGAAAACTTTTACACATCTTGAAAGGTAATTTTTTTAAGAATAATTGCAACCTCGGTATGCTATTTTGACTCAAACAATTTATCATCTTGTGGCCATTTTTCTAGGGGATCCAATTAATTAGAATTGCTCAAATGTACGATAAGCAGAGTATATATAGTTTAGCAAGATTTTATTACATGTAAATGCTCAATAAATCAATTACAACAAATTGTGGGCTATTATGTCCACTGGTAATTTTGTTTTGATGAAAAAAATTAAAAAAATCAATTACAACAAATTCAAGGAGATAGTTATGGGTCAACAAAAGAATCAGCAATTTTAAGTAGGAGAAAAATTTAATGAAACAAATCGTACGTGTATGAATAAAAGGGAAAATCATAGATTCTAGCATTGGGGTAAATCCGTGGGAGGAGGGGGTAGCGTAGTTGATGGCGTTCCTCCATTCTGAACCTCGAAAGCCATTGACAGACCCCAAGGCAAATGGACATCTAAGTGACAATGCATAAGCCATATTCCTGGATTGTCGGCACGAAATCTAATAACTGCCCATCCTCCGACTGGGACTGCAATTGTGTTTCTGAGCTGTGGATTGATGAAATTAAACTTCATGGTATCAGTAGATGGGTTGAAATTTCCGAAGCCTTGTGCTAAGACATAGAAATTAAAGCTATGCAAGTGTATCGGATGATTTTCCACACCAATCAAAGCCGTGTTTTGCATCACAACCTGGACGGTAGAATTAAACTTGAGAGGCTTCACCTTTGTTGACCTTGTGGTCATTATTAGCGCAGGGTTGAATGCGTTGCCAGCATTTGTGTAGTCGAATTTCACAGGAGGTTGGTCTGGAAAATCGGTGGTATATATTTCATTTCCTGTCCCTGTAGGTGTGTTTGTAGAAAAAGCTTGCAGCATTGAAATTGTCGAAGGCAGCTGGAATGATGCATTATTCATACTAGCAGCCAATCTCTGCCCAAATGGACCCCCACAACTAGCATTTCCAGGTGCATCACAGGCTGCTAAGCCCAATCCAACCGTGATAAACATGTGCTCGTCCACCTCTTATTACGTTGCCGTAGAATGGAGCGGTTACAAGTCCAGTTAAATTGGTGTAAAACTTGTGGGCTATTGGTGTGTCATTGAAGGCTGGCATGAGAGGCATCCGTGGAGGGATATATGAGTTGGCTTTCTGATAGGCCACAATTCCAGTAGTAGTAGTATTGTCAAATGCGACACCATCAGCGCTGGCATACGGTTGTGCTGCCATATAATATAATCCCGGTGATTGATCAGCTACTAATAAGACATCGGTAGTTTGTCCCGGAGCGACCACCACAACATCCGTTACATACGAATTTGTGTAAGAAGCATCAATTGCAACAACCGTCATTCTGTGGTTGGCTATCTTGAAAAAAAGTTGGTTATTGAGTGCAGCATTGACAATGCGTAAAAGATATGTTTTTCCTTGGACCACCTGTATCTTGTGTATATCTACACACATGTGTAAAATAATCAAAATTTAATATCTTCTGAAATAGTATATGAAAAAATAACTAAAAAAACATCAATTATGAAGGATAAATGAGTTTTTACGGTGAAATGGAATGTATGAATGCATGGTACTAACATTTAGCAGAGCAAGGGTATAAAGCGCCAGGTTGTCCATTGATGGTGTATGCGTCCGAGATATTTGGTGCTGCTCCGGTTGCTAACCCTTCATTCTCAACATCTACAACATTTGCGTTCCAGTATTCTCCTGCAAAAGATAATAACATTTTCAAAACAATCGCATAACATGTAACATGTTATATTTGCTTTCATATATAATTATAATACCTAACACAATGGGAAACTCGTCATGAGGCTTGGAAAAAGGGTAGGAATGACCATGGCGAGGGCGAATGATCAGTGCTCCATAAACGGTAGCCCTCAACCACGAGACGTGAGCATGCCACCAAAGAGTTCCTTCCCAGTCGATTCGTTGAATTTGTAAGTATAATCTGCTTCCGGGAGTATTGGACATTGAGTCACATAATCTGGTCCATCAGCCCATCCACTCAACTTTTGAAAAATTCCATGCCTACATTTAGACATATTTCAAAAACTACGAACTAGAAATATAGTTTGATAAATGAACTTTAGAAAACAATTATATAAACCTGCAGTACTCTGTTGTTCCTAACTAATAGGATTAAAAGATAAGTATGCTTACCAGTGAATAGTGAGATTATATGGAGACTTATTAACGACATGCACGATAAGGGTATCGCCTTCTTGTACACTAATAGTTGGCCCAGGCAAACTTCCATTCACAACAGTTATCACATTGGTGTTACATAAACGTTGAACCGAACGATTTTCCACCTGCAAATACATTCCCAAAGTAAACTTTCCTTAGCATATCACACACTTTATTTGAAGAACTTAAATGAACAGAAAAAAAACATGTACACTAATCATGCAATGTGAAATGTAGCATAGAAGAGAAGAGAAAGTACATGAAAAGTATGTTCTACAACGTTGGCAGAAGCATAAGACATAAGGACAAGAACAAAAGAGAAAATCAGCAGCCACGTAGGACACGCCATTCTCAGTTAAGAATAAGACAAGTATGAACGTTTAATATATATATTTCAGAAGATACAAAGTTGTTTTTTTGTTGTGATGCACTTCTTGTTCAATTGGCATGTATTTATATAGATTATAGAGCCTGCAAAGCTAAGACTTATTTATGAGGATTACGTGATAATGTGTATGATGAAGAAGGCAAAAGCTTGAAATAATCAACACGTTTGGGTAATTAAAGAAAAATTCATTATACGATATAGTCGAAAGAGAAACTTCGTTAATATAACTCTTTTCCTTTGAGTTGGCCACCCGAAAAGTAGCCAAATGTATACATGGAAATTACATATGAATATAAATAATATTAATTTAGCTAGTCGCACCTCCAACAACATCAGTTATTTTTTAATAAAATTCAACGTTCAAAAAAAAAAAATCAGTTTAGATGCATATCTATTTATATTATATTATATATCCAATTAGTCAACGTTGACCATTTGCTAAAGAGGCACATCCTCAAGTTTGAGTAATGTTATTGATACGGTCGGATCGTATCACAAATGGATTTGGTTGATTAAATGATAGATATCTAGTTAAAGTAAGAGTAATGATAGGGGCACAACCAAAATTACACACGGATGCCACAACGTGATCTCTCACCCTTGATTTTGATGAGTGTTAATTGATTGTGATATGAATCCATCAAAATCAAGGGTGGAAGATCACGTTGTGGCATCCGTTGTGTAATTTTGGTTGTACCTCTATCATTACTCTTAAAGTAGATGATTTCTCCGATAATTAAGTGGCGGTGCTCAAGAACACTATGAAGATGCTCAAGAACAGTATGAAGATCACATGAAGATATGTAGAAAACAAAAAAGACAATAAAGCCTTAAATGGGCGAACTCAGTTGTCGACGAATTGACAGAGGTTATCTGCTTGTACTAATTATCGGATCCTCATCTTTTCACGGTACAAATGCCGCTATTTATAAGGCTAAGAGTTGGCTGTTACAAATAACAGTAATTAAAGCATAATTAAATGAAATTAACTACGTGGTTGTCGTGGCAGCATCGGAGCGGGCGAGCTTGCTCATAACAACTGCGGGCTCTTCATCTGTAACCGCCGTGTGTAGACTCTAGTTGCGTGATTTAGCGGGCTGGACCCAAGATGATGGATTGCGAACGGAGGGCGCATAGATCGGTCCCCAGCATTTCGTGTCGAGCTATAAAGGACGGGCTGAAAACCTTGTGAATCGACACTCATTGTCTTGGCCAATGGATGATATCGTAAAGGCTTGAGACGAGCTGGATTGTACCCGTCCCAGACCGGTTTATCGAGAGGCGACCTGATTGGGCTGAGGACCCTATTCGTATTGGGCCTACGTGGGGTCCCAATAAGAATCCACGGGCTCTTTTCTGGACTTGGCATATCAATGGCCCCTTACTCCATGGTTTATTCATGGTGCACACATGAACAAGTCATGGAGTAGATTGCCGCCTTGGTTTGCCATTTTCGTTTTGATGGGATGCGTTATGCTCGAGAGCGAATAGCCGTATGATGCAGTGCATATAGCAACTAGGCTTGAGTGAGTCATGCTCGAGGGATAATATCCACAGCGTACCGTGCGTATAGCGACCGTACTTGAGTGTGTCATGCTCGAGGGAGAATGACCGTAGGGTGCCGTGCATATAGCGACCGGACTTGGATGTGTTACGCTCGAGGGTGAATAGTCGCATGATGTCGTGCATATAGCGACCGGACTTCGGTGCTTCATGCTCAAGGGCGAATGGCCACAAGGTGCCGTGCATATAGAGACCGGACTTGGATGCGTTATGCTCGAGGGCAAATAGCCGTATGATGCCGTGCATATAGCAACCGGACTTGGATGCGTCATGCTCGATACCGAATGGCTGCAGGGTTCCGTGCATATAGCGACCGGACTTGGATGCGTTATGCTCGAGGGTGAATAGCCGCATGATGCCGTGCATATAGAGACCGGGCTTGAATCGTCATGCTCGAAGGCGAAGGCCGTAGGGTTTCGTGCATATAGAAACTGAACTTGGATGCGTTATGCTCGAGGGTGAATACCGCATGTAGTCGTGCATATAGGGACCTGGCCTGTGCGTCATGTTCGAGGGCGAAGGGCCGTAGGGTGCCGTGCATATAGCGACCGGACTTAGATGCGTTATGCTCGAGGGAGAATAGCCGCATGATGCCGTGCATATAGTGATCGGGCTTGAGCGGTGAACGGCTCATTCAATAGAGCTTTATGAAGCGACCTAGCCCGATTAGCCTCGTTGAGATTTTGTTGTGTGTCATAGCAAATGAGATGGATGTTTATAATTATCCGTGATTGGGCGCGAAGAGCGGTGCCTTGATATCGTGTCTTGCACAACTGATAGGGCCTGACATAGCGGTTAGGATATGTCAGGCGCATCTTCTGATAGGGTTGCATGTTTCGATAACAACAGTCAAAATGATTTTGAATTTTGAAAGGACGCTTCCGTTTGGCTTGGCGCCTATAAAAAGAAGGGTCTTCCCTCACTTGAATACTTTTCAAAAATTCAAGCATTCTCAGGCAAGAAGTTTTCGGGAAGGTACTTGAGGATTCCAATGAATAAAAGATTTTTTCGGCTTGATTTCACGGTTGTTTCGAACTGAGCTTCGAATTTATGTCTGATTTCTCCAATTAAACAATGTAAATTTCTTGGTTTTTCTTCCATTTCGCTTCATAACATGTTTTGCCTACTATGAATGCCTGTTTAGCCTTGATTTTCTGAGTTTTTGCAAAGAATTTCCATGTGTTTCGTCCCTAGTAGGCTAGAACATTCATATTTACCAGGCTTAGATGAACGAACACTTGAATATGTTCTTCGAATGACTGAACAAGTTGGTTTTCTTCAGTTCTTGATGAATAAACACATCAACATGTCTTTTGAAACCTTGTTCACGGTGAATTTCACCGTTTTTATCATCGAAATGGATAAGATTCTTGATATATGTCCGAATGTCTTTTTCCATTACTTTTTGTTCTCCAAATAGAATTAGTGCCCCTTACTTTTTCCTAAATTATGGAGATGAGGTGACGAGGCGGACGGACAAGTTCGTCTCGGCCTGACTCTGAGTTCAGGCGGCTAATCATCCATCTCACCCTTTTCATTTTCAGGCAATGTCTTCGGACAACTCGTGTCGTGGAGAAGAAGAGGCGAGCATTAATGGGACCAACGAGAGAATGAGGCCGCCTTGAGGTCATTGTGGAGGTCTCACTTTAGGGAGATTTCGATAATGAAGTAGTTAGCCGGCGAGAGGTCGACTCACTCTCGATCCAAGACACGTAAAACCTTTCAGGCGAGCTCCAAAGGTATCCCAATTACCGACTTCACTACATCCGTGGGTCGGCCAAGATTCGAATGAGTGAGCGGGAGATGCAAGATCTCCTACTAGTTTACTTTGATGCCTTGCACGCCGGGCTTCGTCCTCCTTTGACCCATTCCAAGTGGAGCTCTTAGAGGCAATATCTGCGATGCCTAGAAACCTCACGTTGGTAACGGTGAGGACTATTATGGCCTTTATAGTGCTTAACCGTCTTTTTGGGTTCGAGCCGACCAGTGTCCGCTCTCTTCGATTTTTCTACTTTTTGCTAAGAGCAATGAGGGGCGGATCTTAGTAAGAGAGCCCGTTGAAGAGGGTAAATCTTTTATTTTCGCTCCCCCAAGTAGGTCAGGGACTGGGGCAAAATATGCATGCTGGCCGAGTCTCGGGTCGGATGGCTGCTCTAGTAATTCTCTACGAGGTCAGCTAATCTCAACTCCTTGAAGTCGAAGGAATGGGTGGTAGGCTGTCCTTTCAAAGCCGAGGTCGGTAAGCTTTAGGTGGAATGAGTGGCATCGGACTCTGAAAGAGGTCTTCAATTGGCGAGAGGTCGCTTGATCTTAATGAGCCGTACAACACTATGGCCGGGATATTTTAACCAGTCCGCGGGTGTGGTGCCCTTAGTTGAAATTGTCCCTATCGATGTCGAACCTAACTAGTACGCTGGAGTGTCACCCCAAAGGCATTCCTCCTACGATTGTGAAATATTCCAGGGTTATCTCGATGATCGAGCTCCGCTCAATCGTGGAAACTATTGTTTTTCTTGTTCCCTTTTGCTGCTTATACTGCTCCAAACTTTTTGCCTTTAAGCACGAATGCCTTGCTTATACCGTTAGGACTTTCGATACGATATTTAGACTCATTCTTTGTATACGGACTGACGAGTTCTTTTCTTGTGTGCAGAGAATATAGATGCTACAGAGAGGCGGGCTGAGAAATTCCGGCGTGCGAGGAAGGAAGAGCTTATCTCCAGGCTGAGACCCAACGTGTTACTCCACCTATAGTTCAAACTCGCCCTGCCTCTGCAAACGTGGTACAAGAGGCCGTGAATGTTGCTATAGAGATCACCCAGCCGGCTTCCCCGAAGAGAGAGGGGGCAAATGTTGGCATCAAAAATAGTGGGTTGGCCTCCTATGCCCCTCAGGCTGCTCATGCCATGACCCCTAAAGATAATCCTGAAAATGAGGCCGATCTAAATGCCTCGAGCAAGATAATATATAAGGTTGCCGATAATGTGGGTACATCGCCTGTTGCTGCTGCTGGCGGTGTCTCGAATTATGTGGATCCTGCATCCTCTGAGAATACAACTACTGAACGGTATGAGGGGTCCGGTATTAGAGGTAGCTCACGGAGAGCCGGAATAAGCGCCAGACTAATCCACGGGCTTCCTTGAGAACCTCGTGGCTCTTTATGGCCTATCGCCCCAGGTGACGGGCCTGCTTGGCCGAGGAAGGGTTTCGCAACCGAAGACCTTAGGTGAGGTTGTCTAGTTAGTGAGTCAATCATGGACATTCTGCTGAAATAGTGTCTAAAACCCAATCGGGTTGGACCGGATCCGACCGGGTCGGATCATTTCTACTATTTCTTTATGTTTATACATATAATATATGACTTTCTCGTTATTATGTATTTGTTCGCTTAACGGACCAATTACGATATTGTATATATGATAACGCCCCTAGTGTCAAATTGTGAAAAAGAAATCATAATAGTGATTATGGTTGATAAGATCTCGACTCACTTTAAAAGGTTTGATGCTTAAATGTCACTAGTCGTATGTGCTATTAAATTGGACATTAATAGTATGATTAGACTAGCGCATTAGATGTATTCTATCTTATTGAAGATGGGATAGATCTCGTCTATCAAAGTGTATGGACACTTGGACCGTGACGTGGACGGTATTAGAGAATGCGTGCGCGTTAGGACCGGCCCACTTACTTTACTAAGTGTCGCACTATGTGGTGGTTGTGTAACTATCCTAAGACCGTAGTCTTCATGGCATCACGGTGTGGATTGTCATACTTTGACACTATTGAGGTTTCCCAGCCATGAGGCGATCATGCGCGGTAGTGATTCGGGGTGACACCGAAGCATGCGTAGGATTCATGTTGCTCCTCCGAAATCGCGTATCCTATAATAGAGTAAATATCCGAAAAGGGCTTTCTTATAAGGGTTATCTTACTCTCATGAATCTTCTCAAAGTGAAAGTAAATGAGTTACTTCAAGAGAGAATGATATCCGTGATTATAAGATACGGTCGTTAATGTATTGACACTCAAGATAATGACTTTTTATGGATATTGTAACAAATGATAGGATTCTATTTACACGGTAACCGCTTTCACATGAAAGGTTGTAGTCATAGCGCTTGACTCTTTTTGATGATTGGGGGTCGTGGACGTGTTGTTAGACGCTATCCATGATCGTTAGTGTGAGGGGTATTTTAGCAAATGCACTTTGTGCCTACGGTCAACATATATTCGAAACCTATCGGGTCACACACATATGAATAACTAGCCGAATTAATTTGTGGTTATAAAGATAACCGGATGAGGATTTGTTTATGCCTACTATAAAGTGTTATAGTGATAAGTTAATATTGTGGTATTTATTTATTATGAATAAATAAATACAAAATATTAATTATGTTGATTAATTAGATATACATATTTTATGCATATGTCTAATTATATATGTGTATATGATATACATGTATTTTATGAATTAATTAATCATAGTATTATATTAATTAGTTAAGAATAATCTGGATGCCAATATTGTGACATGTGGGGCAGAGATGTTTGTGTATATGATACACATGGATTTTGCAAATTAATTGATAGTATTATCATATATTAATATTTGATATTAATGTGTATAGATTTGCACACATGTGTAAATTGATTTATGGTAATATGATAAAAGATATATTCAATATTAGATATTGACAATATATCTTGGAAATATTTAATATAAGATATTAAAGGTATGGCATATATAATTTTAAGGAAAACCTTAATAAGATTAAGGTAAATATTTAATGAGATAATAAATCAATTATCTAATTGATTTATTAAATCCTTATTCTATTAGGAAAATAGTTTCATGTAGTCTACTACACTCTAGATTGAAAGTGGCGCCCATATACTTATAAAAGGAGTTGTGTATTGGTAATTTGATGGTAAAAGACCTAGCCAAGGCAATTTCAACGATCAAGCAACCTCTTCTAGTATCTTGGGAATGATTACCTACCAACTTTCCAATGATGTTCAAACGTGTGAAACGGTGCATTCCTAAGCTACCAAATCCCCCTCATAAGAGTGTACGGAATTACTCTATGCCTCCTCCTTGGTCTAAAAACCCTAGACCTAATGATTCAACATGACAGAAACTTGAATGCAATGAACTAGTCAACTCCCCGGATAAGAAATTGAACTCCACTAAAGATCAACTTTACCTTCCGGTTCTCCTACCTCTTTCCCACACCTAATATCTTCCTTCGATATCCACTAAGTGTATGTGTGCAAGTATTGGTTAATTACTCCAACACAAACAAAACATGCAATGGAAGTAGGAAAGATTCAACACAAATGAAACTATGAAATATGAACACTCACTCTCAATCAACCATAAGAGATTAACTATAACAACTACATTGTATGGAACTATCCACTCATGGTATATGAACATCAACATGTCAAGGTTAGTATGCATAGCAACGAGAACAATTAAAACAAAGTAAAAGCTAAGAATTTACCAATCACAATATATGAACTTGAAAATGAAACTTTCATTAAACTTCAAAAAGCTTCAATGGAGTTTGATACACAAAATTGATAATCTTGCTCCAACCAAAGTGATCTAAGAGATTACACTAAGAATTCTTAAGGGTTGCATTTAAGAGCTAAATATAAGTAATTTTGGCAAGGAAAACCTCGAGGGTTGGGGTGGCTTCAAGATGAGTGAGAGAGAGTGGTAGATGATAGATCTCCAAAAGAGAGTAAATGAAGTCTTTAATTGCCGAGTATGCACTTTCGGCATTTGCCGGCTTACTTTTCGGCGTGCGCCGACTTCTTTGCGTGTAACCGCATGCACCGGCATCGTTGGGTCCCTTGGAAAGGCTAACACAAGTTTAGAGGGGGTGAATAAACTTGTCCCTAAAACTGGATTTTAAACAACTTAAAGTTCAGTTATAATCTTGTGGGAGTTGTCGACAAAGTGAGATTAAGTCAAACCGACTTGTCAAATCGAGTCAACCGGCAAATGGATATAGTTCTAGCCTTTTTTCTTGATCTTGTTATTCTTTACGAAAGCTCGAAAGTGCCGTGGAATCGACTCGATGAATGAACCGTGGAGGTGTATGACAATCAAGTATCAAAATGTCAAAAGTAAATGCCGAATAAATAAATAAATGCGTAAGATAAATAAGGCGGATGTTATAGAGGTTCCGTGGTGTAATCCTCAGACGCTGCCTCTTCCTCTGTGGTGCGGAGGAAAATTCCACTAGAACTTCCCGAGGTGAATCATACAAAAGTCCTAAACAATAGTCCTTGGCTAATCTTTGAAGGCCACTATCTAAACAATGTAGAACAGTAGAATCATTGCTTCTTCAAATGCTTGAACCATCGGTCCTGAGAGGGTAGAATTGCTCTTCACCAAATTACCACCACAAACACACAACTACCCGACTACTTGTCACAATCGCCCTGGCGAAACCTTCCCGGTTTGTTTACATACTAAAACCTTTGATGTAGAATCAAAGTTAATGAGAATCAATAAGTTGATTCTTGTTTGTGGTTCTTCAAAGTGTTGGTTTCTTGATAAATTCTTTGTAGCTTGAACACTTGAAGAAATACTAGATATGATCTTGTTATAGTTCGTAGATGATAGCAATTAGAATAAAATAGACTAATGCACAAAATTGCTTGTTGATTCTTGTATATTCTATTATTTATCCTTGGTGCAAAAGTCTTCTATTTATAGTGTGAGGTCCAACATTCATCCGGCTTAAATTCGAATTGTATCAACGCCTCTTTTGTAACGGCTATATTTTCTCTCGACCGCTCAACGTGTGTCAAGAATTCATCCAATGAAATTTCTTCCTTTATAACGTTAACTGTATTTTTCAGTTTGTTGGATGACTGATATATAAAATGAGTTTTTCACTTGTCGCTTTCTAACTCGACTTGGAGCATTAATCGAGATTTTACTCTTCTTCAAATATCGCGATCAGCTTTTCATCTCGATTATCATTGACTTAATCAGAGTACACCATAACTTATTATCATCTAAGAATTCATTGTCCTTATGATTCTAGGTCTTCATACAAGATCTATAAAGTCAGCTTTAGGTCACCACAATCTTGCCTCAAGTCTAACTTTACTACGCCTCGACTTGTAATCTTCTATAATCGAAGTTTGAATCCTCGCCTTCATTCTTCAATAACTGAGTTTGAACCTTCGGTTCCTCGATCTTCTAGATAAGTCAACCGAGTCTCAGAACTCTCAAAATCAACTTACCTTCTTCGCCCATGTAGGTGTATTCGAGTCGCTTTGCTTGTCTCTGATGATTTCGGCTTTTAAATGATTTCAGTTTTTCGCCAATGACACACTAACTATTTCAAAGGCTTGTCTGATGTAACCTATACAAATATCGCACTCAGTAAAACTTATACATTCGGCCTCTAGACATCTTTTAGCTTTTCACTATAACAAATTGCTTCAAAGACTTCATCAATGGGTTAAGATAATACTTTAAACAAATAAGATGAATTATCATCAAAACATAAATTTTATTTCCAATGTGCAACGACATGGTAGTTGGGTCTAACATCATGCATTAAATGCTCCA